>OX467711.1:27586509-27651509 GCA_950111635.1 Agelastica alni | reverse complement strand
GCGTGCGCGCGCGCGAAGATGGGCCATAACGGTACATTCCTTCAGGTAGCTGCCGTACAAGGTGATTCTTAAATTTACCGCATTTTGTACTTTAGAAGGAGAGCTAGGGCGATGAAACTTGTAGGGATTACGTTTGGCCCGACAAACAAGATCAATATTTAAAATTTGGTCAGTATCTCCATAAAAATTATAAATACAAACCTAATTTAATGAACCGATAACACAAGGACAACTAGAATTATATTAAATAGAAAAGAACCCTTGGTTTGGAAAAGTTAGTTTTGCTACGGCAATACTGTTTATTTTAATAATTATAACTCTATAATCTTTACATAAATTATTTTTAAATTTTGTTGTATTAAATTAGCTTTTGCCTCAATTTTCTGCAATACCCATAAAATTTATAAAATATACTTTACGTTGTAGGTGGGAAAACAAATACTAACTGTTTCCAAAAAGAAATACTGAACGATTTCAAAGAATAATAGCAGAAAGATTTATTAGGTCTTAACCCTTACTTAAGTACTTAAGTATTAATATTTTATATCATCACTGCCCATCCTTTGCAAAGTGGCAACAATGACAGGCAATAATTTATGGCATACAACTAGAATCCAACTCGGTTCCCTTCCACATTTAACTCCAACCCCGCCGTTGCATAAGATACGAGAATAAAAAAAATACACTTTTTATTATCCCAATAAAAAAAATATTTTGTTGGGTTTTCATTGATAAATGTACATACTTCTGTAGATTAGTGCCCTTAGCGAGTTCAAAAACAACATTCTCTAAGGGCTATCCTTTTTTCATAACCGAGAAATAAAATGTTTTATGTATTTTCCCAATATTTTTACGTGGTCATAACTCACGGTATCCCCGGTACATTTGGATTATTTTAGTAACTCATTAATGTTTTCGTAGATTATAGTTTTCTTTCTCTTTTTCTTGTACTGGTTTGAGATCAGTTCTTTTGTTAATTGCGGGCTTCTTCTCGTAGCATTTCCTGTGATGTGGACTGCCAGCTGCATCTTTATCGTGGTCTTCCTGGTGGACGATTTTCTGCTGGTTTTCCTTCCAGTGCTATGCGGGTTACTCTATCTTCGATCATCCATTTGACATTGCTCTCTTCTTCTCTTCATCTTACTGCGTCCTGTATGTCGCATTGTTTTTTTTTGTTTATGTTTCTTATAGGAGCCCTTTTCCATTAAAAGCTCTTAGTGGTTGTCAAGGTAGAGTGGGAGGGCATCGCTGTCCATTACGGTGTCACAACGGATCATCGTACTAAGTGGGTTTCCTCCGAACTACCGTTTTACCTTAACCTAACCCTACGTGGTCGCTTTTGGTTTTGCCAGATATTATTCTCAGCACTTTATTCAACCACACGCAACATGTTTTTGGTTGCACTAGATATATATATTTATGCTTAGGTAGTTAAACTGCATCACTTGCTTCATGGGCTTATTTTTAATCACGAACTTGCATTTGATTGGTTCTTAAGCTATGATCATGGTCATGTTTTTTATTTTTTCATTAAATATGCTTATATTTAGTTGTTCGCTCACTTGGTAGAACTTGAAGAGTTGTTTTTGTAAGTTGCTTTTAGTTTCTGCTAATATTACTGCATCGTCGGCAAAGCATAACATGCTGATTGGTTTATTATTAATTCTGTATCCCATATTCAAGGTCAATTCCTCTATGAGTTTGTCCATGAGGAGGTTCAATAGGAATGGGCTAAGGCTGTCCTAGGCTCTTCTTTTAGTGTAATGCTCTTCTCCTAGTGTAATGCTTTTTTTGGTACGTTGTCCTGCTTTAATTTTAGTCAAGTTAGCGGTATTGAGGTTACAGATTACCTTTACAGTTATCTCATCCATAAAATATGTTCTTGAGCACCTTTTTAAACTTTTTCCCAATATTTAACTTATAAAAAATATTATATTCCTAATGATCATGCCTAAGGCGATGGCCCAATTTTGTTTTTGTTTTTAATGTATGTGATAATAAACTCCTATTTTCAACCATTTTTTGTAGTACTCGTTCATAAAACCTTTTTGTTTTTAGGATATTTTAATCATTTTCTTCACAATGACATTTCCATCGCCAGCAATATTTTTGGTGAAGGCTTGTTTCAATAGTGTAATTTTTCTTTTTATAACTTTTTTTCTCTGCGTGATAATGCTTTCAAGATAGTAAAATAAGATAATACCAATTACAAACTTATTGTTGTTTGTCTTCCTATTCTCAGTTATTTCTACATGTCCACCTATCGATTCTGGAAGACTCCCAAATTGGTCTTGGTATATTTGAGAATCGACGATAGCAGATTGTGTTCGTAGGTCAAATTTTACATCTTTGTGGCATACCATTGTCGAGTCAATAGGATTTTTTTGCCCCAGTGTAATAAGGTTGGTTCTTGATAAGATCTTAATAGCCAATTTAAATTTTTTTTTTAACTTCTTTAAGTAAAACTCAAAATGCTTTTAATCGTAGTAAACATTGTTGGACTGTATAAACACGACAGGAAGAGAAATGGGTTTGAAAATGAATGTTACTAAGACAAAATTTATGATATTCAGTCGCCAACCGCACGCCGATGCTTTCTTACAGATAGACCAACAAAACATTGAGAGAGTTACCCAATTCAAATATCTTGGTTGCTATATCACGGAACAACTAGACCAAGATAAAGAAATTAAATGCAGAATTGAGACCGCTTGCAGGACTTGTCTGAAAATGAAAGCATTCTTTTCTAACAACAACCAAGACCAAAAATTACGCCAAAGAATGATAAAATGTTATATTTGGTCAGTGTTGCTATATGGAGCTGAGACCTGGCCTCTGAAGGCTGCTACAATCAATCGCCTGGAAGCATTTGAGATGTGGTTACATATAAGAATGCTCCGGATACCCTGGACAGCTAGGCAGACCAACAAAGCAGTGTTAAATAGAGCAAATGCGGTTCGTGAGTCATTTGTCACTATAAAAATCAGAAAATATCATACCTGGAGAGAGCATATTCTCAGAGGAGACCGATGTAGGGTGCTTCAACTTATAATGAAGGGTAAAATCGAAGGCAGCAGAGGAATTGGAAGAAAACAGATGTCATGGCTGAAGAACATTCGTGATTGGACAGGAATACGCAGTGCCGAACAATTATTAGATTAGCCGAAAACCACGATCAACCCGCCAATGTTATTGCCAATGTTAGGGGGACCTGATATGGCACCGAAAGAAGAAGAAATTATCTTTAAAATGATTAAAAACAATAACTAATAAACTATTATTGTCTTTTTTTGGCTATAAATTTTTTTTGGATAAAATTCCTCAGAATTTAAGCACAAGTTTTTATTTTTTGCAGTGGTCCTATTTATAGAGCAAATAATTTTTATTGTTCGTAAGATAACTCTTATCTATATTTTCTTTAGGATTTCCTGTACATTTTTAAGATTTTCTCAAGACTGGCACTTTTCGTTCCTGTGATATGTTCAAAAAAGTTACCCAATTATAAAGTCAGCACACCCTTGAATATTTTTTTCAACATATTTGCGTCCTGCAAACTTACTCATCATTATAAGTTAAAAGAACCTACCAACTTTCACGTTTTATTTTTTTATTATCCATAATTTTTTTAAAGTTTAATACTTGTATTAGTTATTTTCATAAATACATTAAAAATAAAAATATTTTCCTCTTGGGTTGTCAAATCTTAAATACCTGGTTAAATTTATTTACATCTGAATAGATATTTTAAAAATAAAATTAAAAACTTCACACAACTCAATAACTGTATTATACACGTTTTCTATTTAATACAGATACCCTTCGGTTCGGAAAAAAAATAATCACATGAAAGTTTAATCGGCATAGCTCCCCTTCTGAAGTTATCATGCGAATAGTACAAAATGCGGTAAATTTAAGGATCACCTTGTTGAACAGCAGCTACCTAAAGGAATGTACCGTTATGGCCCATATTCGATTTCGGTCTTGTCCTTCAGGCAAAATTTCTACCCTGTAAGTTTTAGTGACCTACCGCCTCTCTGTCTCAAGATATCGTATCCACAAGATTTTCCAACAACCCACAACTCACAACAACTCACGTGTGTGTGTGTGTGTGTGTGTGTGTGTGTGTGTGTGTGTGTGTGTGTGTGTGTGTGTGTGTGTGTGTGTGTGTGTGTGTGTGTGTGTGTGTGTGTGTGTGTGTGTAGCAGTCGCTCAAACTTAACCTTCTTAAAAAACCGGGTCCCAATGTGGTATCAGTAAGTGAAAAATAGTTTTTCGTGAAAAATTAACATTTGTAAATTTTGTGTTTTTTGTTTAATTTTGCAACGTAAGTATGTCATCTTAAGTGAAATAATTTTTTTTTCGTTATTTCCCAGAAATAAATTTTATTTAAAAAAACCCATACCTCACATACCATTTTTGAGCAAAAAATATTCGATACCGGCTGTACAATACACGTTTGAATACATCGAGTCCAACACATTCGTTGTGTCATATTTCGTAATAAAATAACTCCGTCTTACATCTTGATTTTGTCGTGGTGCTGAAAACAAGTCAACATTAGACGAAATCTGTCATATTCTGTCTTCAACTTTGAATTCAGTTTCAGAGATTGCTGTTTAATATTAGATGAACAATTACTCTGAGGGGTGTACCCTTCCACTCTACCACCCTTTCATTTGTGTTGTAACCACTGCTCCACAAGATTAATTTCAGAAATAGGTCGTATTAGCAGCAGAAGTATTCAGGGCGGTTTTAATAATTTATCGATAATGTAACACTTGATGGCAGTAACACTGCAGTGTTGAATTCATAAGAAATTATGGAGATTTAGAAGTACATAAACTGCACTACTTGAACTCATTTTTACACGCTTTATATTAGCTTCTCTCTTATCTATGTAACGGAATCTTTGGGCACGATTTACACCCACTTAAAAACATCGGAGCGAATTGAAACTTTGTATACTTCTAAAGGGCCGATGACAATACAATGATTTTATATATTTTTTTAAATCTTGGCCGAGATCAGTTATATTTAAAAAAAGTGTTTTATGTGAATTAAAAATGACTGATATCCCCCATGAATTCAATTTAAATAGACTGACAAAAGTGAAAATTTAATGGCGACGCTTAAACTACTCTCCAACAGATGTCGCTAACGCATATCACCATTTTAAATCCTAGTAATTTTAATACCTTCTTGCGTTTTTTATACGCTATGACAACACGCTTAATAAGAAAACCAAAGTAAGAAATAAAAAATAATAACTAATAAAAAATAATTTTACAATCAAAAGTGTGGGGTACGCTATATTAATTAATGTATTTGATAATAAACAGATATTGGTAAAAGTAAAGTCTCCAAGAAGAAAACGTAAACATCCTAAAAAGCACCTCACGCTTTCGATTGTAAAATTATTTTTTATTAATTATTATAATTTTTTAGTTCGGTTTTCTTATAAAGCGTGTCGTCTTAGATTTTTTAAACTATTATTTATTAAGATATTTGTTCGTCAATATTACATAGGCAAGATTTCTTCAAGATAATAATTTAGCCAGTTTAGACATAAATACGTAGATAGATAGATAGGTAATTTATTTATACAAAGAACAAATAACATTTGTATAGTACTGGTCAATAATTAAACAATTACTACTAGTACTTAAATAGAATTACAATAACATTAAAAATTTTCACTTATTATTGTTCATATTTTCCAAGCAAGAAAAAGGTACAGTTGTGTTGTTTATTATAGATGAAGCTATTTGAATATCTGTTCTATGATGTCACCTGCAGTGTAAGGTTCTGAAAAGAGTAATACTTTTCGTGTTTCTTAGCAATATATTAAAAAATGTGATTTAGAAACCAAGAGGCGATCCATGCATTGAAAGCTCCCACCATCATCACTCAGAATAGAAAACGCCAGGATAAGTAAATCGAAAATAAAAATAAAATCTTTTTTTTAACGTGAGGGCAAAATGTGTAAACTTACTACTTGGATTACGAGAATGTGTGTCAACCTGATATGTGGCAGAAGACTTGTATTCTTTCTTGCCTTGCCTTTCCTTTTCTGTAAACCAGTTTTTGGTCTGAAAACGAATCCCTATCTACCTGATAGCTTCCTGTAACTTCTTCCTGTTCCCAAAAATAAAGAAACTTTTGGAATGGATCCATTCTAAGTCGTCCGAAGTCTTTCTCCACTATTATAAACAATGGGAGAAACGCATGTAGAGGGACAAAGAGAGTCAGGGCCGAAAAAACCACAAGGCAAGAGGGGCAACTGCTCCGGACGAATTCAGGTTTGGAGGCAAAAATTTGGTCAATAAGTATCAAAATTAATATAATAAATATCATAAAGTTAGTAACTAAATTCATGTTGGAAAAGTGTTCAAAATAGTCTTAAGGAATTAAAATCAAATCCACTGGCAAGACCAGATGTTGTTAAAGCCTATGACTGTTTACTTATATATATATATATATATATATATATATATATATATATATATATATATATATATATATATATATATATATATATATATAACTTATTGATGATGATAATCAGGAAGCGAGTACCAAAGTCCATGCGAGTGGTTTATTAAAAACTATGAAATAACTAGAAACAGGTGTGTATTATTAGTGGTGTGGAATGATATTTTATCTAGATTTAATGAAACAAATAAATTTTTTAAAATCATCTGCACAAACGTTCTTCCCGTGCTGAAACTTTATAATTTATTGATAGGATATTTAAATAGTATTACGAACAACATCAAATCCTATAAAATTCTTGGAAAAAATTTAACAAAATGCTTGGTGTATGAAATATGGTCTTAATCCGGCCATAACGAGAGTATAATAACAGGAAGCATAGTTATATTGTACCATTTTGAAAACAATGTAGCTTTATTGTGCCCGTTCTAATACCTACTTTATTGTTGAACTTCATACAGTTCATTAATGGATAAACGTGAGTTTAAATGTTCAATCACATCCATTCACTAATTTAAATATAATGAGATAATACACAATTTTAAAAAATAAGATTTAATTTCATCCCAATTTGGAATTTTCAATTTAAATATACAATACAAATAAATAAAAATTTTTGTGTCAATAAATATCGGAGAAAACCCAATGGGATACTATAGTTTGTAACATACATTTTAGATCAAAAGGCATTTTTCTCCAATTTAATTTTTAAAACAACATTGTAAAATTGAAAAAAAAAAAATTTTTAATAATAACAAAAACCAATAAAGCTTTTATAATAGGTACTTTAACAATAACAAAAGAGAATATGCATGTATTTTTCATAAATTTTTATTCGATAGTTTACATCGCTTTATAATAGTAAAAAAATTTCAACACCAAAAAATTTATTTAAAGTATTTAAAAAAAATAGCCAACCAACATGGACAGTTTGAACGCCTGCCATTTTAGCGCACTTGGTGTGACGTAATAGTATATAACAACAAACAAACAAGTGAAAAGGTTGGGTTGAAGATAATTGTAGAAGTAGTGTGATTGGCTGAAAAGGTATGCCAGATAAAATAAACATTAAAAATAATACGTAATAACTATTAAGTTTTCACACCTTTAATTTCAACAGACGTGAAATCAGGATGTAATGATACAAATGTGGTCACCATGAACACATCCATTTTTGGCAAATTATCTAAGTGCTCCTTTACAAAGCCGCTTTCAATCATTTTCCAAAAATTTTGTTGATACATACTTTTACGTCATATTCGTTCTGCCCAATAACATCATCATCATTCAGCCTTTTGCGTCCACTGTTGAACATAGGCCTCCCTAATCATTTTCCATTCTAATCGATTTTGTGCTGTTTGTATCCAGTTGCTGCGGGTCCTCTTAATATCATCAGACCAACGCGTAGGCGGTCTTCCTCTACTTCGCTTGTCCGTTCTAGTTCTCCACTCAAGAAGCCTCTTTTCCCATCGATCGTCCCGCATCCGTGCAACGTGACCAGCCCAGTTCCACTTAAGCTTCGCAATAGCTCCAAGGACATCGCTGACACCGGTTCTTCCGCGCAAATCCTTGTTTCTTATGTGGTCCTTCAAGCATGGATCTATCCATCTTCCTCTGTGTAACTCTAAGTTTCTTAGCTGTTGCTGTTGTTAGTGTTAGGGTTTCTGAGCCATATGTCATCACTGGCAGCACGCACTGATCAAAAACCCTTCTTTTTAGATTGACGGGGATGTCACTCTTGAAAACGTCTTCCGAAAGCTGCCCATAAGAGAGTGAGCCTTCTCTTTAGTTCGCATGTCTGTTTATCCCTTGAGAAGCTGACCTCATGGGCAAGGTACACATATCTATCTACCATTTGATTTTCAGCTCCGCCAATCTTCAAGCCACAGCTGGGAACAAGGTTTGTTATGAATTTTGTTTTTGCCATATTGATATTAAGACCGATTTTTCACACACCTCTTGCAGGTCCTGCAGCATCAGTGGCATTTCTTCTAGATTGTCCGAGAATAGCACTATGTCATCTGCAAAACGTTAGTTGTTTAGCTTCTTGCCATCTTTGTTTATACCTCTCTGACTCCAGTCCAACTGTTTGAATGCACTCTCCATGACTGCCGAACACCACGTTCAATAGTTATGAGGTTGGTATTTTCATGTAGTTTTACCGACATTGTTGCATTTTTGTAAATATTGTGGATAAGTTTGGTATATCGGTAGTCGACTCTACATTCCTGAAGTGCATTCCACAATGCATTTAGCTCTATTGTATCGAAAGATTTGCGGAAGTCCACGAATGTCATTACTAAAGCTCTGTTGTATTCGATTGTCTTTTCTAAAAGTGTTTTGACGCTTTGGAGGTGGTCATTCGTTCCAAATCCACGACAAAAGCCTGCCTGTTCCACAGGTTGATAGAAATCCAATTTATTTTCCAGTCGGGTGGTTATAATTCGAGTAAACAGTTTGTAAAGGTGACTTAAGAGGCTTAAGATATAATAACACCGCTCTTCAAATGTTTAAATTTTCCACAGTATTTTAGCACTTTTTAAAAATTGTAAATAATTAAATAAAACTTTAAAATAAGTTGTTAAAACACCATAAAAACAATTATTATTAACGCGTTTAAAAAAAACTAAATAATTTAAAGTCAATTCTCACTTTGGCATATGATTGGAAAACATAGAAAGTGTTGTTGAGTAAGTCCCTAATAAAAATTAAAGTCTTAAAAATTCATGTAACGGAACCTTACACGCAAACGTTTTATTTTTTAAAATTAGTAAATTTCTGAACTGTTGCAAATTTAACACTAGCAATGTTAATTTTACGAAAAAACTTTTGTAAGATTTTAAGAGTCCTTAAAAGAAATGTTTGTTTTTTTTGTGAATTTTTGCCATTTGCATCTACATTTCTCCTTAGAATATTATTTATTGAAGTGGATAAATAATTCCGGATGCCAATATGCCTGCAGCATTCTACTTCAAACTGCAGTAAAGCTAGCGATTATATTCTTAGAAAAAATTATCTATTCAGATATGTTTTTCCTCAAACAACGACAAGCCTTTAAACGACGTGAACTTCGGTCTGTAAAAAAAATCTACTTAAATATTCTCTTTACCACGATATAAATAGGCTGGAGTCATACAGGATCTCACCGATACATCTTAAAACACATTATTATCCTTCTAGGGCACAATAGAAACTAATTTTTCGCCAAGCTAAAACGTTGCAAACTAATCTCGTGTTTACAAAACGCTGCTTGCTTTTAGCTTATTAAATACTCTAAAAAATGCTACAGGAAACAAATGGCACCTGCTACGTTTCAGTTACATTTACTGAATTTAAACTAAACATCTCACAGAGACAACCGAAATGAGAGTACTTCGTAGAATAACTGGAAAGACTATCTTGGACAGAGAAAGAAGCGAGAATATAAGAAGGACATGCAAGGTAGAAAACATCAATGAGTGGGTTCTCGGCAGAAAGAGGGAGAGGAATGAGCATATCAGTAGAATGGACAACGAAAGAATAGTGAGAACAGCACGCGACAAATCACCAATGGGTCGCAGGAGTTTAGGACGCCCCCGAAAACGATGGAGCGACAACTTAGCAGTGCAATAGGCAGAGGGACGATAAAAAGAAAGAGGCGATCCGCCTAGATTAAAGAAGGAAGAAGAAGATACCACTTTGTAAAACTTTTTTACAGAATAAAATTTGTGCATAAATAAAATAAAATTACCGAGAAAAAAGAAATAAGTAAGAATGTCGGCCCATTTTGACACATTTTGTATTAGTTTATGTGGAAATTTAAAATTAAATTAGTTAGCTTTTATGTTAAGAAACATTACAAAAAATACTACTTTGCTGCATGCATGCATTTATTCATATGGATATGCATGTATGTAGTGTTTTTATAGGCCTTTTATTAGTAGAAATTTTTTTATGCGCATGCCTCAACTTACGCAATGTTTTCGGGAATTTTTATGCGTGTATAAGCAGTGTATACAAAGTTTTTAAAATAAATAATTTTAAGTGCTTAAAAGGGTTGTTGAATAATTCTTAATGGTGTAAATCCAAGAATTACGTAACCACCGAGATTAATTGTGGACTGTATATTTGGAAGGGGTGTTACTAGCGTAGATCGACTAAAAAGAATGTAACCGGCTTTAATAAAAAAAAAGGACTTACCATAATATGAATGTTCGTTGGTTCCGATGCAGGTAATAGAAATTCCTACTGCGAGTTTTTACGATCGACCGTTTCTGCTTCAAGCATGAACTCCTGTCCTTTTACTTACCTACTTACTCCGTAGCACTACAACCCAGGGTGCTCTTGGCTGCCTTGACTATCTGCCTCCACCTGGAACGGTCATGAGTTATCTCCCTCCATTCTTGCTGGTCTACTCCAAGGATAGCCAGATCTCTAATTATGTTATCTCTAAATCTGAGCCTAGGTCTTTCCAGTGGTCTTTTTCCTGGTGGTGCTTCCTTCCATACCCGTTTTATTAGTCGATCGTTTTGGCTTCTTTGCAAGTGCCTGCCCATCTTAGTCTGCCGGACTTTATCTCCTGAATGATGTCAGGGCTTTGATATATTTGGGTAAGCTCAACATTGTTTCTCATTTTATAATGACCGGTTTTAGGTTTTCGAACGGGGCCATATATCATGCGCAGTATTCTTTTCTCAAACATTCTTAGGAGCTCTGTGTCGCGGACTGTCCAGTGTACATGTTTTACTGGCGTATGTTGCTATTGGACGTATTATTAGTTGATAAATTACGGTTTTATTGTGATAAATTTTGATTTTAGCAGGGTTTGTACTGCAAATGTACATTTGTTTGCTTGTGTGATTCGCTGCTTAATCTCTTCCTGCATATTATTGTCTGCCGTTATGACTGCTGCTCAGGTACTCGCACATGCTCAAAATTATAGTCGCCTATTGTGGTGTTCTGCCTGACTCTGTCTCGCGCTGGGTTGCGAAAGACATGCATGTACTGGTCTTTCCTTCATTTATTCGTAGACCTATGCCCTTTTGGATGTAACATAAAGTCGATTCCAATCTCTTTCGAACGAACAAAAGTAATTGCACAAGCGCAAAGTGGTTAAACAAAGTAGTTAAAAAGATGGGACTGATACCCACTTTCTGAGAATATGAAATAAATTGAGAGCTACCGTAAAATGAATGTTTAACTTGGAATTCTTAATTCGTTCTGCTAATTTTAAAAAGGTACGTTTTGACCCCAGAAAGTGTCGAAAACCTCGTTATCAAAGGTCGATAACTACTATTGTAAAAATAAAGGCGGCAGGGCAGCACTTGCCCGTTTTGTCAACATGCTTCGTGTTAATTTATTCTTACAATTTGAACAATAATTAAAAAATAAAAAATATTAAACTTTGAATTTATTATAAACAGTACAGTTTCAAATGTTACACACTTATAATTAAATAATAATTTATATATTTTTATATAAACAATGTTATCGGTAAAGAAAGGAGCGAAAAAACGTTATTATGGATTGTGTCGCAGCGATATGCGTAATAAATCCTATTTGTATTATTTTATTCATTATCCCAAGCCGTATATGAAATAACTTTAAAAATTTATCAAATCAACAAAACAACAGCACATAAAAAATTGTCCAAAATGCTATTTGTGGGTTAAAAGAGGAGGACGAGGTGTTGGTCATTTTAAATATGGATGAGATGTAAATATAGTGGAATGTATTTACTAATATGAGATGCAATAAATTAACTAATTAAAGTCAATGGCAAACCTAAAGTGATATACCGACCTGCCTCCGCAGTATTATACAAAAATCACAGCTTTTTAGCTTTCGATGGACTAATCAGGTGTTACTGCTGATTTTGTATTTCATTTCAAATAAAGTTGGTAATAAAATTACTTCTGCGAAACCACCAGATAGTATTTTTACTTTATCGAACAAAATATTTAACATCTACATTTAAATAACTTATTTATAACATCGTCTACGTTTTCTTGCAAGACCGTTGCACACATTCTTTTTTTTTTCGTACACTTTTGGAGCATTTAATACGAGTAGTTTCTGTTCTTGTTTTTTTTTCCAAGGACAATTCTAGTCTTTTATCTCCCGCTTGTGCAGGTATTCGTGTTGACAGCGTACAAAACACCATCACATTATTCAGGAGTAAATATTTGTCCCGGGGAAAACATTCTTTTACTTTGTGAAGATTTCCGACACATGGTGGTTAAAGCAGAGACATTAGATCATTAAATATTTAGTTGTTGAACGTAAACGACACGTACGTTCCCGCTTCATGTATGTGTCCAATAGATTTAAACATAAATTTATTAGTGTTTTTATTACAAACATAATTTAAGTACTTGTGAATCGTTTTTGGGGACACTTTCGTATTTTCCCACCTTTATACAGGGTTTTCCTTTATTCACGCGAAAATTTTTTGGAGTTGATTACTCTCATGAAATTATGATAGATCTTTCCTACAACAAAATTTCCTTAGTCCACCTCCTTTCGAGATATTACCCCCTAAAAAGTGGTGAATAAAATTAAGTTAATTTTTTTTCTCAAATTTAAGTAAATATAGAAACTTGAAATTTTGTCATTTTCGTGTACTCCCAAAGAAATAACCACCGGTATTTTTTCAACATTCATGTTACATTATAAGGGGGTGAAATTAGCATCCCTCACCTTATGTAATATTGTTACAATCCGGACCTGTTTATTTATCGGCACCCGAGCATCAAACTTAAACTTAAAAATAAAGAACTTTAAATTTACAAGTAAACTTCAATTTGTAACTATCAACAACAGAGTTTTACATCAGCCTACTAAATTTTAAATAAACATTTAGTAGATACGAATGAATTGCCTAAGAGACACCAGCGCCTACTATTGCATTGTAATTAAAACAAGATATCATCACACATGTTATCTGTTCAAAATTTATTTTAAATTGTAAAAAAAACTAAATAAGATTTGATGGGTACATTTTTTTATTATTCTTCCCGACAAAAATGAACTGCCAGCAAATACAGTTTTTATTTACTAAAGAAATAATTCACAGGAAAGCTATGATTTCCTGTTAATTGGAACGTAAAAGCTTAAATTTTTGCTGGAATCAACAGGATTTTATTAATTTTCCGCTCTTAGCACTAATTAGTCAGTTTTTTTTGTCCCAAGAATGAACTTCGCTTTTTAATTATCTGTTATTATTATTATTATTATTATTATTATTATTACTTGATAAGGGCAGAGGATCAAGTCCTGTTTTGCCCATAATAAGTTACAGAATATAAATAAAATAACTGACACTAAGCCTAAAAAACTTAAGATTAAAAATATAGGTGTCTATTTGATTTTTAAAACTATTAACATTTTCTGAATTAATTATTTGCTGAGGTAGACCATTCCAAATATCAAAAATTCTGCTACTTATAAAGATTTGCCTGTAACGAGTTCTAAAGGGCTCTTTCTTCAGCTTTAAGGAGTGCCCACGGAGACGGTCGTCTAAATGGAGGGGGAAAGCTGCTTGAAGGTCGCAGAAGTTGAATTTCAAAATTCGAAAGAAAAGTATAAGGTCACCTCGGAGACGTTTTTCTTCGAATGTTGAGAGATTTTCCAAGAATAATCTCTCTTCGTACGTAGGTCTAACACGGTCAAAAGACAATCTGGTTGCCCGTCTTTGTACTTTTTCCAGCATTTCACGATCTCAAACTAAATCTGGATACCATTAAGTCCCGGCGTATTCAAGTATGGGTTGGACATAGCACTTGTAAAGTTTGCAGTGTGTTTCGAAAGAAGCTTTTTACCATATTTTTTAAAACTATTCTTAGTAGATGATTTTCTGAACCAAAAGCCAGATATATTATTATAAATTAAATTAAATAATGAAATGTGCTACAGATTAAAATGCTTAAGGTGTTTTGCTCACATTATCATACCTTAAGCTTGTTAGTTTAAGTAGGTTCTGCAGAATCTATGCATATTCATGATGTATAGCGATGTTTTCAATTAGCATTATGTTACAGCCTTAGTTTTTATTAGTTAAGAATATATTAAACTAAAACAACATTTTCTCAGACTTATTAATCCACTAGGATTGTTTACATCAGTAGCAGATTAATAATTTTAATTCATTTTTAGTGCTAAAAAGCCCAATCACTAATATAAAGCTTAAATAATATCAATCTTCAAGTATTGTTTTTATATTATTGGGGGTATTCTTCTACTTCATTAGCTGTTGGCTTTTATTTGAAAGCTGTCTAGTTGTAAGATAATTTAATTAGCATTTACAATTAACTTCCTTAAAAATTGATCTACATTTTCTTCTTAAACTGAACCAATATGGATTACAGTAGTTAAACAACAGCGATTCAAGCGCAAAGGAGTGGGGGGAGGAGTGGGGGTAGGAGTAGGGGAAGTGGAGGGGTAGGAGTGGGGGTAGGAGTGGGGGTAGGAGTGGTGGAGTGGGGGCAGTGGTGGAGTGGGGAGGAGTGGGGGGTGAAGTGGGGGGAAGTGACAGGTGAAGGAGTGGGGAAATGACATTGTTGACATATGACATTGTTGACATATGACATTGTTGACATATGACATTGTTGACATATGACATTGTTGACATATGACATTGTTGACATATGACATTGTTGACATATGACATTGTTGACATGTGACATTGTTGCCATTGTTTACATACGGCATGTTGCCATTGTTGCCATTGTTGACATATAACATCATTGTTTACATTGTCCCCATCGACTCGATTAAGAGGGTTACGTAAGCACGTTGAAAAGTGGTGTGACGTAAGCGTTGAAAAAAACTTGGCTTCTCGGAGGTTCGAACCTTAATCCTTTGCCTTACTAAACGGGTAGCTATACCATGTAGCTACTACGCATATTAATTTTATCGTGCAAGATTGGATATACAAATATATATTTGTGACATCATTTTTGATAAAAATAACCTTGAACTGCGCTACCAGATAACTTTGTTATCGTATACTTAAATGAGGTGTAATATTGATTGCGACAGAGATAATAATTACACACGCACATAGTCCCAGTTTAAATGTGTGCGATATTGTTGTACATGTACAGGGTATGTCACAAATTAAGAAGTCAAAAGAACCTTAACGAATGTTGGCATGGGAAAAATTGTTTTTATGAAAATTCCCCATACGCTAATCTTAAGATACGCCGTTCTAAATATAAAGGGGTGCATTCACTGTTGCAAGAGATCTAATTCGAAAAATCAAAGCACTGAGTTATCGTATACTTAAAGGAGGTGTAATATTGATTGCGACAGAGATAATAATTACACACGCACATAGTCACAGTTTAAATGTGTAAGATATTGTTGTACAAGTACAGGGTATGTCACAAATTAAGAAGTCAAACAACCTTAATGAATGTTGGCATGGGAAAAATTGTTTTTATGAAAATTCCCATACGCTAATCTTAAGATACGCCGTTCTAAATATAAAGGGGTTGGAAATTCCGATTAAATTAAATCAAATTTTAAAGTTCGAGAAGCTAAACAAAATTTCAGTTAACGTCTATGCTTTAGAATTAAATAAAACAGAGAAGAGATAATTTTACATAGTTATACCTGTTGTGTTTACTAAAAATAAAATGAAACGTCACGTCAATTTGTTACTAATACAAGATCAGTATTTTCGGAAATTAAATGATTATAAAGCGCCACCTATCGACAATGAAAATGTTGAAATCAAATATGTTTGGATAAGTACGAGGTATGTCGTAAATTAGGAAGTCAAAAGGACCTTAACGAATGTTGGTATGCGACCCATCAAACGATTCAGCGTTGCTTAAAGTACGTCAAGTGTCACGAGAGTACGTTAAATGTCACGTGAGTACGTTAAATGTCACGTGAGTACGTCAAGCGTCACGTAAAACGTCACGTGTCACGTTATACGTAATGTGTCACATTAAAAACACACACACACATGTTGAATATTTTTGTTCATGTACAGGGAATGTCACAAATCAAGAAGTCAAAAGGTCCTTAACGAATGTGGCATGTGACCCATCAAACGATTCAACGTTACGCAAAGTATGTCAAGCGTCACGTGAGTACGTTTAAAAACATACACACATGCACAACAACGTGACATGTCACATTAGTAGACATTGTTAACATATGACATTGTTGTCGTTGTTTACATACAGCATTGTTGACTGCCATTGTTTACATAGGGCATTGTTGACATATGACATTGTTGCCATTGTTTACATACGGCATTGTTGACTGCCATTGCTTACACACACATGACATTGTGGACATATGACATTGTTGCGATTGTTTACATACGGCATTGTTGACTGCCATTGTTTGCATAGAGCATTGTTGACATATGACATTGTAGCCATTGGTGACATTGTTGCCATTGGTGACATTGTTGCCATTGTTTACATACGGCATTGTAGACATATGTCTTCAAATTTCCCTTATACTTGAATACTATGTTTTTATTTAATGTCATTACGGAATTTTGGAAAATATGGGAAGCAAGATTTTTGATACATAATCTTTATTTCATTCACATATTCATTGTATTTAAATCAATTTTCGGTGATAATGTATTATCGTATCGATCGTCGGTAAAACATCTAAACCATGACAATAAAACCCACAATAATCTTTTTTAAAAATAAAATTACTTAATAAATTCAAAGTTTACGAGAGATGAAAAGTATGACAGTGACATTGAGCGAAGGGTGTTGGCAGGAAAACAAATGAATGGGGCTCTGCATAGCTTTATGAATAGCCAGAAAGTGTCAAAAAAGACACGTCTGGCTGTGCATAGAAGTGTGTTGGTTCCTACACTTATGTATGGTAGTGAATGTTGGGTTTGGCAGAAGAAGCATGAAAATAGGATTAATACTGCGGAGATGAGTAGTCTGAGTAGTATAGCCGGAGTGACTCGGTTGGATAAGGTAAAGAATAGTGAGATTAGAGAACGCTGTGGTGTAAAAGAAGATGTGGTTACAAAGATAGATAAAGGAATGCTTAGATGGTTTGGACACGTTGAAAGAATGGATGAAGGAAGATTGACGAAACAAATTTATAAAGCGAGTGTGAATGGACAAGTCGGTCGACCTCGGAGAACATATCTTGATCCGATCAACATTGTTTTGAGGAAAGGCCAGGTCAAGAGTACCAACAACCGACGAGCATGTTTGAGAGCACTGATGAAAGTAGAGGAAGCAAAAGATGTGTGTAAGAACCGTAGCAAGTGGAAAGAAGTGGTCTCTGCCTACCCCCATGGGAAAAAGGCGTGACTTTATGTATGTAATAAAATCTCAAGAGTACCAACGACCAAGAACACTAATGCAAGTAGTTCATTGTATTTAAAACAATTTTCGATCGTACCGATCGTCGGTAAAACATCGAAACCATGACAATAAAAACCCCAATAATCTTTATTAAAAATAAAATTACTTAAAATCTCATGAATCAAACAAACAAGAATTAGCTTAAGTCCTTATGATGACATTTATTGCCTGGGACTATCGATACTCTTCCTTTTGGGTCATTATAGTTTAAATAAATATATATTTTTTTCACCCTAGCACATCTCTTTAGTTAAAGAAATGAATAGATTGATCCTTATTCAGCTTTTAGACGATACATATCTCTAAAGGTAGTGTCAAGTCCGGGATGCGTACGCGCTCGCTGGCCGCTGCGAAAATAATATAGATGGGTATATATACAGGGGGGCGCATGAACTGGCAAAACTTTTGGAACTATTGGAAAAAATATATTTTTAACAAAAAAAAACCTTGGTTAAAAGAACTATTTAAGCTCCCTTTTTTCATGTATCACGCAATAAATCGTCTTGTGACGTCATCAAAAGATTCAGCATTACGCAAAGTACGTCGACCATCACGTTAAACGTCATGTAAGTACGTCAAGCGTCCCCTTAAACGTCACGTGTGTACGTTGAATGTAAACACAGCGACGTTAAACGTCACGTGTGTATGTCAAACGTAAACGTCACGTTAAACGTCACGTGTCACATAAAAACACACACACACACCAGTTTGATTTAAACAATCTGCATGGTTAAAGCCCTATATCGAGCTGAACAATCGTTTAAGGACTACAGCTACCAGTTTATTTGCAAAGAATGAATTAAAATTCTCGAACAACGCGGTGTTCGTCAAAACAATGGAAAATAAACGCTTCCGCAGTTGGTAAGTTCATACGAGGGTCGTTACAGATCAAAAAATTTAATTTCTAGCGTCAGATTTCACAATAGATCAATTTTTGATGATAATTTAATACGCAAAGTACGTCGACCGTCACGTTAAACGTCACGTGAGTACGCCAAGCGTCACGTTAAACGTCATGTGAGTACGTCAAGCGTCACCTTAAACGTCACGTGTGTACGTCAAACGTAAACACAGCGTCACGTTAAACGTCACGTGTGTATGTCAAACGTAAACGTCACGTGTCACATAAAAACACACACACACACACACACCAGTTTGATTTAAACAATCTGCATGGTTAAAGCCCTATATCGAGCTGAACACTCGTTTAAGGACTACAGCTACCAGTTTATTTGCAAAGAGTCAGTTTAAACTCGCGAACAACGCGGTGTTCGACAAAAGAATAGAAAATAAACGCTTTCGCAGTTAGTAAGTTCATACGAGGGTCGTTACAGGACAAAAAATTTAATTTCTAGCGCCAGATTTTACAATAGATCAATTTTTGAAAGCGAACGAGCAAGATATTTTAAAACATTTTAGTCATTTGAAAATTGCAGGACCTCGAAAATTTAAAGTTGGCGCCATTGTACGAATTAGTAAAGCCAAACACGTTTTTAAGAAAGGTTATACACCCAATTGGTCAACGGAATTATTTAAAATCACAAAATGTAGGATAACCAATCCTGCAACGTATCTTCTGGAAGATATGATGGAGGCACAAATCAAAGGAGCCTTCTACGCGGAAGAATTACAGAAAACTGCTAATCTTGATATCTACTTAGTAGAAAAGGAACTTGGACGCAAAGGAAATAAAATGTACGTCAAATGGTTAGGCATAAAAGGCAACAGTTGTTTAATTATGAACAAAAATCGACTTTTAAGTGGAGGGGAGGAAGGTTACAAATATGCGCGAGTTATATGCGTCATTTCCGCTGACTTCTATTAGAACCATTTTTGCGACGCAGCAGTTCTAGAAGCTTCCAGAAATTGCTTATCTAAAAAAAATGTCACGCTCGCATTTTCCTTTGTTTAACTTTATTATAAAATAAGCATTATGTATTAAAATTAATCAATTTTGACTTTATTTCTAAATTTTTTTTATAAACATCCTTGAAGATATAAAAAGAAAAAAGCCATACGGTTTAGTACCATTTGACTATTCACATTAAACGTTGATAGATTTTTGCGTGCAAGTGCTCCAAGAAGAAAAAAGTAAGTTTAAATTATTGTTGTGTGTGTTTTGTCTCACAAAATATTCTTATTTTTGATTTTAGATGAATTTGGAAAAATTAAACGAAGTTTCCTCCATTACAGCACGGAAACCTATATTAAAGCTGCAGGAGCTACCAATAGGAGTTCCTCAAGCAATTTATGCTGCGAAAATAACCAAAACACCATATGGTACAAGCGTTCTTCTTGACTTGGGTGATAAAGTCACATTCCTACCCAACAGAGTGACTGCTACCTATGAGCCGTATATTAGCCATTTCGAGAAAGGGAAATACAGCTTAACATACCAAGGATCTTACGATTGTGGCCGCCCCCATTTGGCTGCAGCATTTGAAATTAAAGAAATTTAGTCCGATATTCCAACAAAAGAGAGCATGAAAAATAAAGTCGATAATGTTTTTGCAATGACTTGTGTAATATTGGCATTTATTTTTGTTTTAATTTTAAAATTTATCTTAAAAATTGTAAAACGAAAATTTAAATCTACATGTAATATAAAAGTTGATGATGAATACACATAGTGTTTTAATAAAACATCCAATTTTTCTTAAACATTTATTTAAAATAATTATAATGGTAATACAACATTAGAAAACCAGTGACGGAGACGTTGTACATTTCGTTCGGTACACTAATATGGTCCAGAGGCGTGGCAGGGGTTTGGATCCTGGGCAATGTTAACATTGTTGACATATGACTTGTTGCCATTGTTTACATATGACATTGATGACTACCATTGTTTATAAAGGGCATTGTTGACATATGACATTGTTTACATACGGCATTGTTGACATATGACATTGTAGCCATTTTTGACATTGTTTACATACGGCATTGTTGCCATTGTTTACATACGGCATTGTTGACATATGTGATCAAATTTCCCTTATACTTGAATACTATGAGACTACATATGTTTTTATTTAATGTCATTACGGAATTTTGGAAAATTTGGGAAGCAAGATTTTCGATACATAATCTTTATTTCATTCACATATTCATTTTATTTAAATTAATTTTCTTTTGTTTAACTTTTTAAATTTATTTTTAACACTTATATTTTAAAACCAAAAATTAATTTTATAAACATTTTTATTTGTATGATACTGTTAAAATGATTTTTTCGAGTACTTTTTTAGTTTTAAATCCAATTTTAGATATTTACTTAAATTTTGAACATTTTAACATTTTCTACGTTAATTAACTGAAATAATTGTCAAATGTTTGAGGCATGTGTCGAACGTTACTTTCAAAAATAATTGAAACGAAACAATATTCATTCATTTCCTTTATTTAACTCAAAGTTTTTTTTTTAATTACTTTACATAATTAAAGTAGAATAGGCCCATTATCTGCAACATAAAAAAAAACATTTGTAAAATAAAAATATAAAATCATAGATAAATTTATACCTTAATGCCCAAACCCATGTCTCGCTCTCGAGTACCTCCATATATATACTGTAGGGGCCCACATCCCCTACGCATATCATTGATGGAGGTGGGTTGCCTCCACGAGAACCCATCATAATTATGATGGGTTTAGGCTGTAAAAACAAAAGTTTTAATTAAAATTTAATGTACTAAAATTGACACAAAGAATTTTTAATTTAGTAAAAAAATATCTAAAATGATTAAAACCTTATGTTAATACAAAAATTAGCATAAAAAAAGTTAGCCTAAGAAATTTTAGTTGGAAATTAAATTTATTGTTAAAACTACCAACACCAAAGTAAGATTGGTAGAAATAATTAGCAAATGGTTTTGTTTACTTACTCTTTGATGCGAGGGTAATTCTCCCCTTACTCTGGTTTATATAAGGTCTTCCAATCGTCTGTCTGTAAAGCAATTTTAAATTGAAAACTAGTGTGTAAAAAATAACAAATTTGATTAAAAATCAGTATTATCAAAAATTAAATAATTATAAAGCTCAGATGATGAGAATTGTAAAATTAAATATAACTATTGCTGCATCAAAGATTTGTCTAGATTAATAAATGCTCGAGTAACTAAGAATAGACAAAAAATTTATTTGTGAGTGGTGTTTACATTATTTTTTAACTGACGAAAAATAACTTTAAAATAAAAGTATTTTGAAAATTTGCAAAAATTTTGTAAAGAGTAAAAATTTAAAATAACAACATAATTAAAAAAGTTTTAGTTACTTATCCATCTCGTTTTAAATTCTAGTAAAAATGCCTTTTTGTTTTCCCTTTTATAGATTTTAAACCGTAGGTAAAATATATTTGAGGTAAGCCGTCACTGTATGCGGTTTTTTTTGTTTTTCTTTTAGATTTAGTGCAAAAACAATGGATTTGCTAATTTTAAAGAAATCTGTAAAAATACAAATTTGTAATTTCTGTTACAAAGCGTTTAAAAAGATAAGTCGTCGTCATATCATTATGCATTTAAGATGTCCTCTGTGTAATTTAAGATTTTAAACAGAAACACAATATTTCAATTATAAATGCTTATTGAAGGTGTTACAACATTTGATTTCTTTAATTTAAAACTTAAAATCTTTCAACATTTTTATATTTTAAAAATCATTGCTTAATAAAGTTAAAAAAAGTCAATAGAAAAATTGATCGTCCGTTAAAAACACCGACAAAATTTCTTTATTTAGAATAAAATCGTTACAATTATTTTTTTCTAACATAGAAATTAAATAAATAAAAATTAACAAAAATGTTTCTTACCCATAATAAGCGTGACACTTGAAAACACAACAGAGCAACAACTATGCAAATATATTTATAATACATATTCTATAGAAACGTAGATTCAAGCATTCCTGAATTACCAGGTCACAACTTATATCAATGTCAGCAATAGCATCAGTTATTAAAAGACCAATTGTAATTTTTGCATTCAATTATATTTTCAAGAAACAATATCATATTATAATCATTTCATGTACACATCATATTTGCTTCCACGAGGATCACCTCTAACCCACGTGCCTTGGCCACAACAGTACATCCATTCATTTTCGCGTAATGGTTTCCCAGTAGTATTAACACGCATAAAATAATTAAAAAAATTAAAATATTTATTTTACTACTAAAATTCTTACACTCTTATATTATGTGTAGAAATGTTATAGAATGTATTTAATATCTGAAATTTAAGCAATTGTTTTCATATTGGCTAGTCAAATAAGCCTTAATGGTTTATGAAAGTTAAATGAAGAAAAGATCGATTTTAAAAAAATTTCATGCACAAATCAACAATTTAAAAAAAAATTACATGTTATTCGTAAAATGAAATTAGCTTTAATAGTAGAGATTTCAATTGTTTCTTCAAACTTTGAGTAGGGCACAGCATCTTAAATGATTAACAAATATTATTTACAGTATATTTATAGAAACTTAAAATTTCGGGGAACAAATAAAACAAAACTTTTTGAAAAAATTATTTATTTAAATCATTAATTGTGGTAATTCTATAAAAGTAGATAAACTCTCTCAATGCACTATTTAACAAATCATTTGGAAGTATTTCCGACAATAATGATAACGATAATTCACCATGCAGTTTACAAAAACCAATAATATTGTGATAATATGAACAGAAACTAAGTTTGTTTAATAAATTTACTCGATGCGTCAGCAAATGCTCGTGGATTTTAAGAATTTCTTGAACATCTTCTTCGCACAAATAGTACTTAACGTCGTGTTTTTTTAAAACCAGGAACTTGGTATCATCATAAACTTGTTGCATGATAGTACAATAATCGCCACAGTGAAACGTTATAGGGGTGTTATCATCGTCTTCATCGGGATACGTAGGCGACATCTCATGAAAAAAATCTTCCATCCTTTTCTCCAAAATACTGATGAGGGTACCCCATTCAAAAACGTCAAAAGATATTTTAGTAGGCCCAAAATGTTTAGCCAAAATGATTGTCGGAGAAAACGTCCGCGCAGGACTAAGGCCACATCGAACTTCATATTCTGACAACATATATGTCGTTAGCAGTAAGTAATGCACTTCACGTTTGGCAGCATCTTCGTAGGATTGAACAATTGTTTCTATGGAAGGTGCCCCCGGCAATACGAATTCGGACATTTCAAAGTCATTACTCACGCTATCATCACTACTCGACGTCATACTAAAATGATTACTGTCTTGACTGCTGCACATGATGACTGACATCCACCTGCCAATGACCCGAATTTTATAATTCGTTTTAAATTATTTTAAAAAAAACTTTTACTTTAACAAAATTATAAATATAATATAAAAAATATAACAACGAAGCTAAAAATTTAGAAATAAAGTCAAAATTGATTAATTTTAATACATAATGCTTATTTTATAATAAAGTTAAACAAAGGAAAATGCGAGCGTGACATTTTTTTTAGATAAGCAATTTCTGGAAGCTTCTAGAACTGCTGCGTCGCAAAAATGGTTCTAATAGAAGTCAGCGGAAATGACGCATATAACTCGCGCATATTTGTAACCTTCCTCCCCTCCACTTAAAAGTCGATTTTTGTTCATAATTAAACAACTGTTGCCTTTTATGCCTAACCATTTGACGTACATTTTATTTCCTTTGCGTCCAAGTTCCTTTTCTACTAAGTAGATATCAAGATTAGCAGTTTTCTGTAATTCTTCCGCGTAGAAGGCTCCTTTGATTTGTGCCTCCATCATATCTTCCAGAAGATACGTTGCAGGATTGGTTATCCTACATTTTGTGATTTTAAATAATTCCGTTGACCAATTGGGTGTATAACCTTTCTTAAAAACGTGTTTGGCTTTACTAATTCGTACAATGGCGCCAACTTTAAATTTTCGAGGTCCTGCAATTTTCAAATGACTAAAATGTTTTAAAATATCTTGCTCGTTCGCTTTCAAAAATTGATCTATTGTAAAATCTGGCGCTAGAAATTAAATTTTTTGTCCTGTAACGACCCTCGTATGAACTTACTAACTGCGAAAGCGTTTATTTTCTATTCTTTTGTCGAACACCGCGTTGTTCGCGAGTTTAAACTGACTCTTTGCAAATAAACTGGTAGCTGTAGTCCTTAAACGAGTGTTCAGCTCGATATAGGGCTTTAACCATGCAGATTGTTTAAATCAAACTGGTGTGTGTGTGTGTGTGTGTTTTTATGTGACACGTGACGTTTACGTTTGACATACACACGTGACGTTTAACGTGACGCTGTGTTTACGTTTGACGTACACACGTGACGTTTAAGGTGACGCTTGACGTACTCACATGACGTTTAACGTGACGCTTGGCGTACTCACGTGACGTTTAACGTGACGGTCGACGTACTTTGCGTATTAAATTATCATCAAAAATTGATCTATTGTGAAATCTGACGCTAGAAATTAAATTTTTTGATCTGTAACGACCCTCGTATGAACTTACCAACTGCGGAAGCGTTTATTTTCCATTGTTTTGACGAACACCGCGTTGTTCGAGAATTTTAATTCATTCTTTGCAAATAAACTGGTAGCTGTAGTCCTTAAACGATTGTTCAGCTCGATATAGGGCTTTAACCATGCAGATTGTTTAAATCAAACTGGTGTGTGTGTGTGTTTTTATGTGACACGTGACGTTTAACGTGACGTTTACGTTTGACATACACACGTGACGTTTAACGTCGCTGTGTTTACATTCAACGTACACACGTGACGTTTAAGGGGACGCTTGACGTACTTACATGACGTTTAACGTGATGGTCGACGTACTTTGCGTAATGCTGAATCTTTTGATGACGTCACAAGACGATTTATTGCGTGATACATGAAAAAAGGGAGCTTAAATAGTTCTTTTAACCAAGGTTTTTTTTTGTTAAAAATATATTTTTTCCAATAGTTCCAAAAGTTTTGCCAGTTCATGCGCCCCCCTGTATATATACCCATCTATATTATTTTCGCAGCGGCCAGCGAGCGCGTACGCATCCCGGACTTGACACTACCTTTAGAGATATGTATCGTCTAAAAGCTGAATAAGGATCAATCTATTCATTTCTTTAACTAAAGAGATGTGCTAGGGTGAAAAAAATATATATTTATTTAAACTATAATGACCCAAAAGGAAGAGTATCGATAGTCCCAGGCAATAAATGTCATCATAAGGACTTAAGCTAATTCTTGTTTGTTTGATTCATGAGATTTTAAGTAATTTTATTTTTAATAAAGATTATTGGGGTTTTTATTGTCATGGTTTCGATGTTTTACCGACGATCGGTACGATCGAAAATTGTTTTAAATACAATGAACTACTTGCATTAGTGTTCTTGGTCGTTGGTACTCTTGAGATTTTATTACATACATAAAGTCACGCCTTTTTCCCATGGGGGTAGGCAGAGACCACTTCTTTCCACTTGCTACGGTTCTTACACACATCTTTTGCTTCCTCTACTTTCATCAGTGCTCTCAAACATGCTCGTCGGTTGTTGGTACTCTTGACCTGGCCTTTCCTCAAAACAATGTTGATCGGATCAAGATATGTTCTCCGAGGTCGACCGACTTGTCCATTCACACTCGCTTTATAAATTTGTTTCGTCAATCTTCCTTCATCCATTCTTTCAACGTGTCCAAACCATCTAAGCATTCCTTTATCTATCTTTGTAACCACATCTTCTTTTACACCACAGCGTTCTCTAATCTCACTATTCTTTACCTTATCCAACCGAGTCACTCCGGCTATACTACTCAGACTACTCATCTCCGCAGTATTAATCCTATTTTCATGCTTCTTCTGCCAAACCCAACATTCACTACCATACATAAGTGTAGGAACCAACACACTTCTATGCACAGCCAGACGTGTCTTTTTTGACACTTTCTGGCTATTCATAAAGCTATGCAGAGCCCCATTCATTTGTTTTCCTGCCAACACCCTTCGCTCAATGTCACTGTCATACTTTTCATCTCTCGTAAACTTTGAATTTATTAAGTAATTTTATTTTTAAAAAAGATTATTGTGGGTTTTATTGTCATGGTTTAGATGTTTTACCGACGATCGATACGATAATACATTATCACCGAAAATTGATTTAAATACAATGAATATGTGAATGAAATAAAGATTATGTATCAAAAATCTTGCTTCCCATATTTTCCAAAATTCCGTAATGACATTAAATAAAAACATAGTATTCAAGTATAAGGGAAATTTGAAGACATATGTCTACAATGCCGTATGTAAACAATGGCAACAATGTCACCAATGGCAACAATGTCACCAATGGCTACAATGTCATATGTCAACAATGCTCTATGCAAACAATGGCAGTCAACAATGCCGTATGTAAACAATCGCAACAATGTCATATGTCCACAATGTCATGTGTGTGTAAGCAATGGCAGTCAACAATGCCGTATGTAAACAATGGCAACAATGTCATATGTCAACAATGCCCTATGTAAACAATGGCAGTCAACAATGCTGTATGTAAACAACGACAACAATGTCATATGTTAACAATGTCTACTAATGTGACATGTCACGTTGTTGTGCATGTGTGTATGTTTTTAAACGTACTCACGTGACGCTTGACATACTTTGCGTAACGTTGAATCGTTTGATGGGTCACATGCCACATTCGTTAAGGACCTTTTGACTTCTTGATTTGTGACATTCCCTGTACATGAACAAAAATATTCAACATGTGTGTGTGTGTTTTTAATGTGACACATTACGTATAACGTGACACGTGACGTTTTACGTGACGCTTGACGTACTCACGTGACATTTAACGTACTCACGTGACATTTAACGTACTCTCGTGACACTTGACGTACTTTAAGCAACGCTGAATCGTTTGATGGGTCGCATACCAACATTCGTTAAGGTCCTTTTGACTTCCTAATTTACGACATACCTCGTACTTATCCAAACATATTTGATTTCAACATTTTCATTGTCGATAGGTGGCGCTTTATAATCATTTAATTTCCGAAAATACTGATCTTGTATTAGTAACAAATTGACGTGACGTTTCATTTTATTTTTAGTAAACACAACAGGTATAACTATGTAAAATTATCTCTTCTCTGTTTTATTTAATTCTAAAGCATAGACGTTAACTGAAATTTTGTTTAGCTTCTCGAACTTTAAAATTTGATTTAATTTAATCGGAATTTCCGACCCCTTTATATTTAGAACGGCGTATCTTAAGATTAGCGTATGGGAATTTTCATAAAAACAATTTTTCCCATGCCAACATTCATTAAGGTTGTTTGACTTCTTAATTTGTGACATACCCTGTACTTGTACAACAATATCTTACACATTTAAACTGTGACTATGTGCGTGTGTAATTATTATCTCTGTCGCAATCAATATTACACCTCCTTTAAGTATACGATAACTCAGTGCTTTGATTTTTCGAATTAGATCTCTTGCAACAGTGAATGCACCCCTTTATATTTAGAACGGCGTATCTTAAGATTAGCGTATGGGGAATTTTCATAAAAACAATTTTTCCCATGCCAACATTCGTTAAGGTTCTTTTGACTTCTTAATTTGTGACATACCCTGTACATGTACAACAATATCGCACACATTTAAACTGGGACTATGTGCGTGTGTAATTATTATCTCTGTCGCAATCAATATTACACCTCATTTAAGTATACGATAACAAAGTTATCTGGTAGCGCAGTTCAAGGTTATTTTTATCAAAAATGATGTCACAAATATATATTTGTATATCCAATCTTGCACGATAAAATTAATATGCGTAGTAGCTACATGGTATAGCTACCCGTTTAGTAAGGCAAAGGATTAAGGTTCGAACCTCCGAGAAGCCAAGTTTTTTTCAACGCTTACGTCACACCACTTTTCAACGTGCTTACGTAACCCTCTTAATCGAGTCGATGGGGACAATGTAAACAATGATGTTATATGTCAACAATGGCAACAATGGCAACATGCCGTATGTAAACAATGGCAACAATGTCACATGTCAACAATGTCATATGTCAACAATGTCATATGTCAACAATGTCATATGTCAACAATGTCATATGTCAACAATGTCATATGTCAACAATGTCATATGTCAACAATGTCATATGTCAACAATGTCATTTCCCCACTCCTTCACCTGTCACTTCCCCCCACTTCACCCCCCACTCCTCCCCACTCCACCACTGCCCCCACTCCACCACTCCTACCCCCACTCCTACCCCCACTCCTACCCCTCCACTTCCCCTACTCCTACCCCCACTCCTCCCCCCACTCCTTTGCGCTTGAATCGCTGTTGTTTAACTACTGATTACAGTGGAAACAATTTTTACATTTTGCAGATTTAGATACTTACGAAAAAGTAGTTATTTTTACTTGTAACTACTCGGTTAATAATTGGTGAAAAAATAAGTTAGGCCAATAGAAAATTTAATCTTTTTTCAAAAAGTATTGAATAACTGTAGCCGTAAAATGTAAGAGAAAAAAGTTATAGACCAAAAACCTGAAAGAGGTTGATAATTTCGTGGTTTTTGGCCCCCTGATCTAAACTCGAGCTTCACAAGGTCGGAAACTTGGATTTAACACCATCAACAGCTTACAAACATTGTGTAAAAGTTTCATTTACATTTTTTCTTACGTTATCTACCTGCTGACTGGACTATTGGGGGTCTCCAATCTTGAACCTCACTCTACGAGGTCTTACATTAAAGTTAGAGGGCTCTTTGCTCCACATACCCACTAAAATGTCACATGATGTGTCATATTATGCTCTAAAAAGCCAGCTTTCGTAGAAGATTTGCCTCGTTTTGCCAGGTGTAGTTATAAAAAAGAGGTTCTGTCTCAGCTCTTTTATAAGAAAAAGAAAGACTATAGAAAAAATCCCGCTTTCTTGCATGTGTTACATCTTTCCTCTCGCTTACTCGCAATTTGTAGGAGAGATTTTGGAAATGTGTAACAGTAACAGTAACAGGAAGTCACGGAAGCGCGCGCTATTTGATTTGACGAATGAGCGCGCGGTTGGAGTTGGCCGTCAGATAGACGTCAACCAATTTTCTGAGAGTTGATTTGACGAATGAGCGCGTGGTTAGAGTTGGCCGTCAAAAAGACGTCAACCAAATTTCCGAAAGTTAATTTGACGAATGAGCGCGCGGTTAGAGTTGGCCATCACATAGACGTCAACCAATTTTCCAAAAGTGTTGTTTATTAAGTTTGCTGTTATATGCGTAAACTATATAAATAAATATTTACTGTTGATAATAAGTCTCAATAAAGTGCAGATCATTGATTTAGTTTTTTTAAATTTAAAGGTTGATTTCTGCCAATTAAAAAAAAACAATTTTCATTAAAAAGAATTATTTGTTATGAAAAATCATTTTAAATAATAGCTGACCTATTTTTTTCAGAATATAATTTTAAAATTGTTTATAATTAAGGTGAGATGTCAAATGTTACACATCATATGCGACTATTGTAAGGCTCGCTCGTTTTTTAATTTTCTCATCAGAGGCAAGAATATGTTTACTTTTAGTTTCTAATTACTAAAGTTTACTTCCACTTACCGCGTCTAACAAAACATCTAGTAAGTCTATCTCATCTACATTTTATTGAAAATAGATGAGTTTAACACAAATAAAAATAGATAGTGCGGTGCAACTAACGTTGTGAGGGAAGATTTAATCAAACATGATCGTTGTGTTTATTAAACTTGAATGGTAACTTTGAAATGCCGAAATTGTGTTTAGTTACTTTTAATTACTTTAGCTATTACAAAGCTATAAGCCTTAATTTGTAGTGCAATATCCTCCCAACCTTTCTTATTAAGTACAATAATGTTTACTTTTGTTTGATTTATATATATATATATATATATATATATATATATATATATGCTAGCTTTACAGACCTTGTAGGTCTTTGGATAGCATTCTTGGAACTGTGTTCTTGGTTTCTATCTTCTCTACTACCTGATTTCATTTTTTTCTGTTTGTGGTTCCTTTATTTTTCTTGGTAGTGTTCGTCTTCCATATAATAGGTTTATTATTTCTTTATATGTACGTCTTCTTCATTTCCCTTCTGCTGTTTTAATTCCTCCGAAAAAATTTCTCAACACTGTAACGATTTTCCGATACGCCACTGGAATATGCTACGTAAGCGAGCCGAGCGGTATGGTGACGACACAGCCAATGACGAGGATGTTCCAGTACCTTCCCGACCAATCCCGAATTTTTGATAGAACCATCTGGAATAAGCTAGTTCTTTTTGGACAGTAAGGTCGTTATATAGAATGTTCGACAACAGACCGCGAAAGTAAGTCCATTTTTTGAAGTTTATTATTATTGTTCACTAGTTTACATAAATTGTATTGAAAAGTTATCAATATAAGTTTGAACCCAGGGTGAAATTAAAATAAAACGTTACAATAATTTTCTATCCCATCTTTCATGGTTTTTTTCATTTCTTTGTATCATGTTCCATGTTTCACGTGCATGTAATATTTCTTTGGCCTGCACGATTTTCGCCAGTGATCTAATTCCTTTAATTACGTTCGAAATTCTTTTGTTTATTTTATGTTCTTGGCTTGTATTTCTAATGTTAACTCTTAAATTCTCAAACTCATCTACCTTTTTTTGTTTGTATTGTTTGCTTTGCAAAATCGGCTTTCATTTCCATAATATTTGGTTTTGCCCTCATTTATTATTAGCCCCAATTTCTTGCCTCTTTTTCCCAACTTGTAAACATTAATCTTAATTGCTTTCTTGATCTTGTCAGTGAAACCTGGTTAACTGGAATCTTAAGGGAACTAGATTTTTTTATCACTTATAGAGGCATTTCATTTACCCAGTTTCCTAAATAGGCAGGTTAACATGACATGTCTTATTTATAGAGAGTTCCACTATGAAAGGTCGAAATGTACCATTTATCATATGAAGAGGTGAAAATGTCATTTCAATGCAAAAGTGTCCTTATTGTAATTATCAATAACAGAGGTTTCTCACATATCCAGAGCCCACTTAACTAAGTTTCACTGTACTACATATCATCGCCTTTTCTCACAGTTAGTCGAATAAAAATAAATTATCTAATTATTTTAAGATAATTAGTAAAAAGATGTTAGTCATTTCTAATTATACGATAAAATTGACTACTTAATAATGATAAATTTTTTAATTGTAAAAATGTAAATTGTAAATTTTAAAACTAAACAATTATTTTTATTCGATATACAAACGATTTGGCTGTAAAAATAAATTTTATAAATTGATGGGTATCACGTTAACATAACACTGAATTTCCTAAATAAATTCGAACTGCCAAATCGCACACGATGAATATTTACAGTAGGAATTTCATTTTAAGTTTACATCAGTCAATCTGCTGATTTTATTATTCGAGTGTAAAGTATTTACATGACAACTAGCTCACACTTAACATTTTCTCAGTGGTTTTTTTGGATTTTAATATTTTATGTCAAATCTTTCGAATGAAATGTCCTCCTTCTTTCAGGTGCAGTCTCTATTGAGGTTGGTGACCACCGTGGCAAATTATTTTTTGTTCTGAGCTTGATGAATTAGGGAATTACTATGCATGTTTGTTCAATCTCTTATGTTTCTGAGCCAGGACTTTTTTTTCTTTCTATACCTCGTTTACCTCCAGTATCAGCTGTAATTGGTCATATTCCTCGTGTCGCATTAGGTGTCGCAGGTAAGCTATTTTTCTTGCCTAACTTTTAATCTCCTTCGCGGGGTTAAGTTGGTGGTTTATTTCTCTGCCCAGGCATAAGTAACTTTGGGTATTTTGAAGGGTAAAGCCGTTGATTATGATATTTATATGCTGTTCCTGTATTTCACGATTAAAAACCATGGTTTTAGTTTTTGACGCATTCACCTCCAATCCTATTCTCAAGCTTTTGTCCGTTAGCGTTCTCATTAGGGCCTGCAGTTAATCTTCGGATTCTCTAATAACTACAGTGTCGTCTGCGTATCTTATATTATTGATCACGATTTCATTTATTTTTGCTCCCTCTGGTCGATCTTTTAATGATTGTTTTATTATATATTCCGCATATACATTAAATAGTAGGGAGTGCATCAGACATCAATATATCTTATACATTTTCTCTAACTTTAGACCTCTAAAAACAGTAAGCAATTCTTTGTTTATTGGGACTTTTTTACGATCACTGGCAGGAAAAGAAATGTTTTTTTCAGACATAAATGCTAAAATTTGAGCTTTGTTACTGCTACTATTTGGTATATTAAGGAGTTGCCACGAGTGTTCTATGTATAAAATCAATTGATTTAGTTTTTCGGTTCTGTAAATGATCCACAGCAACCCCTTTCGTGACTACTCGATAAATAGAAACGTTAGGCCGTTAGGTTAGGTAAGGCTATTTTTTTTACTTTTACTGCCTCAAATAGACAAATGTTTCAAATGGTTAAAATCATTTTTCTTTTCAGGAACCAAATTACACATAAAAATCAGGTAAACCTAAAATATCTGAAACCGAATTACACATTTTTTCTGATCCTTCTCACTCTCGGAACCAAATTACATGAACCCATTAAAATTACGACTAAAGCTTCGGTTTAGAGCTCAATTTGTTTATTGATTAACGAAAAAAAAAAATGAAAGAGTTTTATAGTGTGTAATTTTTATAAAATAAAGAGCATACATTAATCTATTTGGTAAAATCCTACATACGGTCAGTGTTGCTGTACGGGGCATAGGTCTGGACCATTAAGACCGCTACAGTTAATCGGTTAGCATTTGAGATGTGGTAACACCGGCGAATGCTGAGAATACCCTGAACAGCAATGCAGACCAACGAAATGGTGCTAAACAGGGCCGACGCAACACTTTGCTGCTAAATACAGTTAAGTGCAGGAAAATCTCATATCTTGGACATATCTTCAGAGGAGAGCGATACAGAAACCTACAACTGATCATGATAGGAAAAGTGGAAGGACGTAGAGAAGTAGGAAGAAAGCAGGCTTCCTGCTGAGGAACATTCGTGAATGGACCGGTATACGCAGCGCAGAGGAACTATTTCGATTGGCGCAGAATCGAGAAAGACTTGCCCAAGTAATTGCCAACGTCAGGGGGACATGATACGGCACTTGAAGAAGAAAAATCTATTTGTGAACGAGGATATGTAAGTTTGTTTGCTACAAAACCGTTTTGGATCTGGAAAATGGAAAGGTTTAGAAGAAAAGAGTTATTACTTTAAAAATTTTAATAAACACCAAATTATTCAGCGAAAAAAAATTTTGCTAAAAGTTTGACTAAATAATTATAATTTTTTTTTAAAGTTAATAAACATTGCTATTGGTAAAATGTTTAATACGTTAGAAGAGGTTCTACTGCATATTTGTCGTATATTTTCACCCATTTATCGTAAACGGAATTCCTAGGATGTTGCTTTATTGTCAAATCTTCATTAATATCTACGTAATGAATATTCTTAGGGTTTAATTTTGGCCATATTATATTTTGGAAAATTTCCTCTTTTATTGGAGTGGGGTTTCTGCAAATTTTATAATTATCTTTATTTTATAAAAAATATTTATAAGCATAAATAAAATGAAATACAATAAATAATCGTTTAATACTACCTACATTTTTCTTGTAAATACATTAAAATTATTTTTTATTACTTAAAATCGTAAACAAATACCACAATATATTGTAAAGAAATAACTGTTGGCTGGTTTAAATGGGGATGGGGAGATATGTGAAAAGTATGGTATTAAAAACTAAACCAATAGACGAAGAAGAATATCACTTGTGATTAGGTCGATCACACTACAGATACTGAATAACGTTTCATTTCTTCATTATACCCCCTTCAAGTGACAGTAATAAACCAAATTTTTTAATGGTGAGTAGGAGCTTATACATAATTTAAAAGGTCTCTTCTTTGTCTATTAAAAAATATTATTTTTTTAAAATTTATTGTCAATATTAACGATAAAAAAATTAAATCATCTGATTAGCAAAATTTGCTTCAACACTCTAAAAATTTTCAGCAAATAATTCTAAATAGGCGAATAAGCAGGCAAGGATCGATAGAATGGACAGCACGATCTCCTGATTTTACGTTGTTAGACTTCTTCTCATGGGAATATGTGAAAAGTATGGTATACAAAACTAAACCATTAGATTTAGTTGACTTTAAAAAAAGAATAACGCTTGCGATTGTTTCGTTCACACCACATATGTTAACTAAAATTAGTAGACAGTTTTCTTTAAAATAAGGATGTTGCCAACACGTTTAAGGAAAGCATTTTAAACAACTTCCATACTAAGATTCAGTTTTTGTTTTCTTTTACAATATCAATATCTTAACTGTATCATTTATTAAGTTTTTAATTTGTTGTGGCAAATTTCGTTAACCAGATAATTCAATTATTGCAATAAATTTAAAAACACTAATTATGTATCTGTGGAGATCAGCAGACACTCCGTGTGGAGACCAGTAGACACTCCGTATGAAACAAAGTATTGCATAAGAACTGTGCTGAGTCTGACTCATTAAGAACGACACGTAGTTTAGTTAAGGACTGGGATTTGAGAAAGAAGTTATATATATATATATATATATATATATATATATATATATATATATATATATATATATTGTACTTCCTCAAGGAATTATGGTTTGGGGATGCATGTCAGCAAAGGGTCTGGAGAAATTGCATTCTTTAGATGGTACGGTAAATGCGCGGAAATATAAAAATATTTTAACAGAATATTTATTATCAAGCATTCAAGAATTACATCCTAATGAAGATAATATAATTGTTTAACAAGAAGGTGCATCTTTACATACTGCTAAATCCACAAAAACATGGCTTGCAAATAATAAGATTAACACCTTAGACTGGCCTTCGAGCAGTTTAGACCTTAACAAAATTGAGACACTATGGTATAACATGAAACAGTGCCTTAAAAATAATCCGCAACGCACTATTCCCTTATCTACGTATGAAACTACAAAAAAATTCGGACTTATTTCCTTCTGAAGAATGCCAAAAGCTTGCGGCAACAATGCCCTTGCGTATAAAAGCCTTAATCAAAACTTGCGGGGATGTTACGCCATATTAAAATAGCTGAAGTTTTTTTTAAAAAATAATTAAAATGTTGTTTTCATTCAATTTTCACAGTCTTTTATCTTGTTTTAACTTACAAATGTCGTGACAATTTTGTTTGTATTTAGTTACTCGTTCGTATAAAATGATTAAATGTTAAAAATGTACTATTTGTATATATAGATATATATGGTTTTCAAAACGTCTTTCGATGTTGTCCGACGCCTAATTTCCACGTCCGGTCATTACATTGGTCTACTTGTAGGTTCCTTTTGCTTTTGATTCTCCTTCTTTCCAGGTTTTCTTCGGTCGTCCTCTTTTTCTTCGACAGTGCGGTGTCCATTCCATTGCTCCTTTTGGTAGTCTCGTATTTGACAATCGCTGGACGTGTCCGTACCATACTAGTTGTTTTTTGTCAATTTCAATTGATAGTGATTCTTCTATGCCCATTCGATGTTTTACTTCTTCATTACGAATTCTATCTTTTAAACACGTCCATTTCCACCGCTTCTATCTTTCTTAGGAAGGTAACTTTTGGTCATAAATATGATACTTTCGTTGTTTTCCTATTTCCTGAGACCAAAAGATTCCGTTGAGGCACCCAATTGTTCTTATTGTTTGTTATTCTTTTTTTTATTTTATTATCGTCTGTACCTGTTGTATAAAAAATAACGCTAAGATATGTGTATTCTTTACAAGATGTAGTTGTATTTCTGTCTTCAAGCTGAATATCCGAAAAAGCAGTTCCTATTGAGAGGTATTTCGTCTTTTGTATGTTTATTTCCAAACCACATTGTCGATATTCCTCTTGGAGTTTTCTAGCCATATATTCTATGTCATCTTTGTCATTGGCCATGATAACCTGATCATCTGCAAATTGTAATGTATATAGGCAAACATCCCCCAGGTCTATACCCATACCTCTACATTTCCGTTTTCATGTATTTAATGCTTTTACACAGCAGCCTTGCCGTAATCCTTTATTTACAAAAATTTGTTGTGATAATTTACTTCCCACCTTTATTTGTGTACTAAACATACAACATTGAAAAAAATCATAAAATATTTTATATATTTGTTTGATTTTAATACCGTCCGAACATATAGTGGTTAGGGCTCGTAATAGTCAATCGAAGGGGGTTTAATTTCATAATTAAAAAATTGATGTATTTCGAGAATTTTCATAACTGTGCAAAATAACTAAAATAATGAATTTATTCCATTTGGATTTAATCTTTTGAAATAGCAGTCCAATAAGTTTACTAGCCAAATGGATTAACGGATATAGTAGTGACAACAATGCTTATTATTACAATAATTATTAATAAAACCTACTAACTTCAGGTTGAAAAATTACAAAACAAATGGAAAATTTTAAGTCACAGTTAAAACCAATAATTTTTAAATCGTAATGTTCACTTTGATCTAAAATGTAACGTTACTCAACCATAGCATAAACACAATTCCTATTGTTAACTTTGATCTAAAATTAATTCAACAATAACACAAACAAATGAGTGAACACACATCTACGTTGTTGAATCTACTGTAAGGAGCTGAACACTACAAAGATAAATTTAAAATAAAATAAAACAAAAGCGAATAAAATTTCCAGAAAAAAAATCGTTAATAAGAGCGAGAATTTAGTAATTTTTTAAAAAATTTAATATTTACTGGTGTTGATATTACCAACCCAAAATTATGTAAAATAATTAATCCTTTGGAGGGTTTTGAAACCGTTCTTTTTAAAGTTTCAATATGTACCTACGAATATGTGTAAATCTTGCTAAGATTGTTTCTATATGATTTCTTGTTAAAAAATTACCTTTTTTGTAAATATGAAACATTTTAAGAAAATTATTACTCTTGTAGCGATTTCTTTCAACTTTGGTATTTTAGTAATACAAGTAAAATCCAGTTATCCAGTAAAATAATTTGACTGCAACCCCAAAAAGGTTGAATTTTATTTTTTAATTGGACATTCAAGACTTTTTTCCTGTACATATAAGTAGACCGGGTGTCCTAATTGTATTATTTTATCACTAACCGAAAAGAAAGTATTTTGATTTTTATGAAATTTGATTTATTTATTCTTAAATTACAAAAAGGAAGTGCAAGCCGAAAGGACTAAATATTAAGTCTGTATAATACGTTTAAAACTTTGAATTTATATATATATATATATATATATATATATATATATATTAAAACAACTGTTGTTGGTTCCTATACTTATGTATGGTAGTAAATGTTGAGTTTGGCAGAAGAAGCATGAAAATAGGATTAATGCTGCGGAGATGAGTAGTCTGAGAAGTATAGCCGGAGTGACTAGGTTGGATAAAGTTAAGAATAGTGAGATAAGAAAACGCTGTGGTGTAAAAGAAGATGAGGTCACAAAGATGAAAGAAGATTGACGAAACAAATTTATAAGGCGATTGTGAATGGGCAAATCGGTAGAGGTCGACCTCGGAGAACATATCTCGATCAGATCAACATTGTTTTGAAGAAAGGCCAGGTCAAGAGTACCAACAACCGAAGAGCATGTATGAGAGCACTGATGAAAGTAGAGGAAGCAAAAGATGTGTTTACGAACCGTAGCAAGTGGAAGGAAGTGGTCTCTACCTACCCCTGTGGGAAAAAGGCGTGACTTTATGTATGTATGTAAAGATACTTTTATGCTTTAAGTATGCCCATTCTGATTATGTGGATGTGAGCATCCTCCTGACCTGGCGAAACTCGATAGAACTTCACCGACGCCTTTTATTGTTTTTTGTTCACGTTATGTTCAAGTTGTTTAGATAATCTTTAACTGATCGTTTAAAACTTATTTAAAATTATTTATTGTATTCATCATTTTGTATGAATTAAATTTTTTTCTCACTGTTTATTGCACTAAGCATATTTTTGTATCCATTTTTTTACGTAAACACACAGAATATACTTACAAAGTTTTTACGAAATTATTATGGAATCCAGAGTAACGCTTGACGGTATTAACATCCGATTTTGGATAGTTCGCAAGATTAAGTGCTCCATTACAATATTTTCCATCCTCTCCATGTCCTACTCTTCCGCATCCTGTGACATTTATAAAAAACCGATAACATTTTAAATGAAGCAACCTCTCAACAGTAAGAGACCTCTATTTCTCGCAATGAGTAATTATTCGATCATACTGATATTGATAAAACAAAAATAATTAACAATCTACAAACTTATTTCATGTGTTACAGTGAATTAATTTACCTTTAAAAAATTTATCTCATTTTAAATAAACATCCGATATTCCATATATGCCAAAAATACTCGAATTCACTGCTCAGATAAAGCATTCAAGAATTGTAGTTAACAAAAATAGAAATATTTTTAAAAAATCGGAATCATACGATTATTTTGAGAATTATAGAGTTTTCAATTCTTGTATTGGAAATTACTCATCACTACTTTTATGCTATACTTTATTATGCTATAGTAATAAAATTATTTCAAACCTTCACACGTAAGGTTATTTCCTCCAATGATTCCATGATAAGAAAATTCGTATAGGAAAACGTCTGTAAAATTGGCTTGCATTTGAGCGTACCTTATCACTCCTCTAATAAACATGTCGTCGCTTGTAAACTACAAAAATAAAAAAATACAAATTGTTACCTTCAGGGAGCAAAAACTGAATTATAAACCACACATTCAATGTTAACTATGTTATCAACATTTTTAATGAATCATCACCTAAGCAGTAAAAAAAAGCGTTTTGACAAGCTACAAAGTTGCACTGCAAGTTAATGCTAAAAAAACCCTCACCTAAGCAGACAGACAGACCAAGTTTATGACCATCAAAAGATCTAAGAATGTCTCACTGCCAATACAGTTAAACGACGAGGTCCTGGAACAGGTGGATAGGTTTCGATATTTGTGATCTTGGATGAATTGCAAGTTGGATCCGGACGCGGAAATAAGATGTAGAATAGAACATGCCAGAAATTGCTTCTTGCGACTTAGAAAGCTGCTCTGCGACTCACGACTCAACCTGGGCCTGCGCTTGAGACTCTCGAAGTGCTACGTTTGGTCTACCCTCTTATATGGACCAGAAACATGGACACTTAAAGCCCAAACCATCAATAAATTAGAAGCCTTTGAGATGTGGACGTACCGTAGAATGCTCAAAATAACATCGACATCGCACACCACAATGAAGAGGTTCTTCGCAGGCTGGGGATAAAGCGTGAGCTGTTTAAACTCGTAAAGATACGGAAAACAGAGTATCTAGGTCATATTCTAAACCCTAAATACGGTTAAGCTCAACTTATTGTTAAGCGAAAAATCGAAGGCAAACGTGGCCTCGAAAGAAAGAAAATGTCATGGCTGAGAAACATACGTCATTGGACTGGCCTGGACTTAGAAGAACTTCCAACCTCCACTGATGGAGATGGCACATTAAGAAGAAGAAAAAGTAGACAGGGAAGCTGCTCTCGCTAAGTAGGGAAAAACTTTAAACAGTGAAAGGACTTTGTACCGGATACTGGCTTTAAAGGAAACATCTGCACAATTTAGGCGTGTTTGACACAGAACCTTTATGCAGATTATGTAATGAGGAGGAGGAAACAGCCACTCATAATATCTTCTTATGCGAAGCCACCACCCAGTGGAGGCACTACCTGTGGTGTTTACAAGACCAAGGGAATAATCCACCTGGGGCAGGATAATTAAAGTAATGGGACTAAACTAAGGAGCTGGAAAGGTAAAAAAAGCAGACAATGCTGCAGTGCCTACGAAATATTAGACCTCTTCCACAATTCCATTCATTCATTCATTCAGCTACAAAGTTTTTGGCATAATTACATATAATTTATTTCAAATCTTCAGAAAAGACGTTATGATTATGATAAATTGGGACTAATTGCAATAGAAAATACAATAAAGTATTAAAAATTACGACGTACCTACTTGACTAAATGAATGTTTTATAGTAAGTTTTCTTTTGTTTTGTTCCCCTTCGTTATATAGAATTAATGGTACAAAAGCAGACAAAACTCTGATTGGTTGACCCTTTACAGAAAAAGTAAAATTTCTCTATAAAGAAACCCAGGAGTTTCGTCCAGATGTTTGCTTGTAAAATAATAAAAAAAAGGTATTTGCACTTTAAATGTTCATTTCTCAATTGTTGAACATAATAAATCTATAAACTTTCCGAAAATACGTGACTAACGTCCCGACTTTTACGGGAACAAAACAGACTTTTTTACACAAAAGAATCTTTCAAAAATAAAAATTATGGACATCTCTCAATAAAAATAAAATACATAACTGATCTGAACAACCAGTTAATTGGATTGGTTGCATAATTCATTTAAAATAAATTAAAGCTCGCGTTAATTAAATTTACATTGCAAAATGATTCATTATTGTGGCTCGTTCAACTATGTAGGTACATTACTGACCCTAACTATAGCACCATGATTATTTTTAAAATCTTCTCCTCCTGTATAAGCATTTTTGATAGCAATTCCTGCTTCATTGCTTACTTCATCGTCAGATATGAAAAAATCTCTATTCACTAAAGCTCTTACATCATCATCATATTTTTTAGCCAAGGATATTAGATGTGCTTCATCTGGAACATAAACAGTAAATTAAAATTAAAGTATTTATGTATATTCAAAAAAAAATAATTTATCGGGGACATTATCTGACTAAAAGATTTGTTTAAATAGTTTACTAAATGTAACGGCAACTTTGCCATTTTTAATTTTCAACGCCGGCCCTGGTCGCCTTTCAATATACGTTTAGGTAGTGGGAATTATTTCTCGTTTAAAACTGCGTTTGTCGATTTTTGAAGGCAATTTCATTACTAAATAGAAGTGAACAAGTTCAGATTGAAGACCATTCAGATTTTTTTATTATTTTTTTTAAGTTAAAAGTGGAAAAATTAAATGCCAAGGTTTTAATTTTATTTATCAGTGGATCTAACATTAATGACATGGCAAATTTATTTATTTTGTAAAATATTTCGTCGTTGTTGTTCATGATTAGATTTTATAGCAGAAAAAAATACTCTTTAATGTTCAGTGATTGGCCTTTTATGCTTTATGGAACTTTTATGCTTTCTTTTTGACTGGAGACGTCTTTTTAACTGGAGGAGACGTTTTTGACTGAAGACGTTTCTTTTCCTATCGGAGACCCTTTTTTTAGCTGGGTTTTTCCTTGGAGACGTTTTTCTTCCTAGAGATTTCTCCGTGAGCTTTTCTCCATGAAATTTCTCCATGGAATTTCTCCTTAGACGTTCCACTTTAGTTTTAAGGATGTTTTGAATCGTCGCCGGTTTTTCACAAATCTTATTTTGACTTAATATTGTTACGATTTTATTGAATCCGTCTCTGACAATTGCCAACGACGCCGACCGAATCTAGGGTGAATATTTAATAAGCATAGAAGACAATGAATAATTCGAGAAATTACTGGACCCTTCTCGTGGTTATTCGTTCAGATATAAAAAGGGACAGCAGGCGGACAGAGACAGTATTAGTTTCAAAAGTGTTTATAAATTAAGAAATGTAAATAGTTATAAAAAGTTATAAAAGTTATATATCTTAGTCATTTATAAAAGTAGAATTTATTGTATTGGAATAAACATTGTTTGGTTACTGTATCGAGAGTTATTAATCGCCGAACCCAAGAAAGAATTAAAATTCGTAACAATATTTTCCCCGTTGGATTTGGATTCAGTAGTCAATAATAAAAGTTGAATTTGAGTATCCCAGTCGCAGAAATGTTGGATGCTCAGTAGTTTGGATTTTTTCGCCGTTCGGAATAATTTCCGCCATTCAATTTATTCAGTTTTTGATCTTTTTTAACCGTTGCATTTTTTCCGGCTTCCTGATTTGATTTTAAGTCTAATTTTATTCATTTCTTTCATTTTTATTTTATTTAAAATATGTTTACAGAAATTCTTGATTCAGAATAAAAATTGGTAACCGCCTCACAGAAGGATTAGTAGTGAACAAGGGCCTGAGACAAGGGTGCTGTGTCTCACCTACTATTTTTAAAATTTATATTGCAACAGCACTTAAAAACTGGAAAAGAAAAGTTTATGGAATGAGCATCGAAATGAATAATAAATCTATATACACTCTTCAATTTGCCGACGATCAAGTTATTATAGCTAACGACAAGGACGACATGAAGTATATGATGCGACAAGTTATTGAGGACTACAGAGAATGGGGTTTAACAGTAAATACAAATAAAACAAAATATTTATGCATAGGGAATCAACCCACCCATCTAGAACTTGAAATTGATCAGAAGATTTTGATCTGCCGGGAATATGTGTACTTGGCTGTAACCTTTAATGATGGCGGTACTAATGTAATGGAAATCGAAAAACGGCTCATTCAAGCAAAAAGAATTATCGGATGCCTTAATGGGATACTATATCGTAAAGAAATAACAAAGAAAATAAAAATTAATATCTATGAAACCATGATAAAAAGTACTCTATTATATGGAGCAGAAACCTGGAAACCCAGCTTTCACATCCTATCGATCACTTTCGGTGAATGATACAAATAAACTCAGGCAGGAACAGGTTGATTCCATTAATAGAGATCTTAAAGCAATCGTCGAGTGGGGAACCAACAATCTTGTTCAGTTTAACGCCCAAAAAACACAAAGTGCCACGTTTTCCAAGAAAATGAATTCCTCAAATCATCCCATCACAATGTTCGGAAATACCCTTAAACCAAGTCCCTCCATCTCGATTTTGGAAGTCACGGTGTCCAATAATATGTCTTGGCATGACCATGTTGCTAACATCGCAAAGTCGGCAAGCCAGAGGCTAGGTTTTCTGTGGAAAGCCAGAAAGTTTTTTACTCCTGATCAACTGCTGACGACGTACAAGGCTCAAATCCGACCTCTACTGGAGTATTGCTCGCACATTTGGGGTTCAGCACCAAGGCATTCTCTTCGTCTTCTAGATTCCATTCAGAAAAGAGCCATTCACTTGATAAACAGCTCAACTCTCACAGATACCCTTCACCCTCTAGAACATAGAATGCTCCAGATGCTCCAGAGAAATAAAAACTATTGTACCACCATTGGCCACATTCGGCCGAAGAACTCGGCACGCTGATCAGTCTCACCCATTTACTCTCAAGATTGACACTACAAGGACCAATCTTCATCAAGAATCCTTCTCTTACAGGGCTTCTACGGAATGGAATAAGCTTCCAAAATCAGTTTTTCCAGAGAACTATGACCTACAACTTTTTAAAAAGCGTGTCCACAAATATTTCCTTTCTATAATCCCTTCCACTTCTAATAGTCGCAGTGCGGGCCGTCCGCGGCCCACACGAGAGGTCTACCCTTTTTGCGACTATTTTCATAAAAAAAAAAAACCTGGAGGATTACAGGGACAAAATAAGAAATGACAATATAAAACAACAAATAGGAATTGAAGGCACCATTACTAGTGATATCGAGCAAAAACAGCTCACCTGGTACGGCCACGTTCAACGAATGCCCGATACAAGGTTGCCCAAACAAGTCTTACAATGGCAACCAAGTGAAAGAAGGAAGAAGGGGAGGACCTCGATTGGAATGGCAAACCGGTATTCAAAAGTCAATGAGCGAAAGAAACCTAACATCTGAGGATTGCGAAGACCGAAAGGGATGGAAATTAGGCGCCGGACAACGTCGAAAGACGTTTTAAACCAGCATATATAAGTATATATATATATATATATATATATAAGTATATATATATATATATATATATATATATATATATATATATATATATATAAAATGTTTTTTTTTCAGGTATTGTAAACTTTTTTTTTGTATCTAATTTTAATAAACCTGTTATACGTTTTAGTTGCTCTCTTTTTATTAATTGTTTCTGAAAGATAGGAGTAGTTTGTGCAAATACGTTTATATTTAATGGTACTAAATGAAAATAAACTATTGGGTTTGTTTGGGGTAATTTTTTTAGTGATTTTTGAATCTAAAAATCATTTGGCGTCCACGTGGTAAGCAGTTATAGTTTTATTATATTAGTTTGATATATCTTGTAAAAGAAATTTTTTTAAAAATAAATAACATTGTAAATAACATAACTTTGTCAGGAGTAACCATACCACTGAAGTCATCCATATCGATGCTTGGTATTACTATCAGCAATAACCTTTCCTGAGAAAATCACGTGAGGTCCATTGCCAAAAGTGCATCCCAAAAACTTGGTTTTTTGTTTCGTGCCAAGAGCTATTTCACCTCCAGTCAACTGCTTATGATCTATAAGGCACAGATCCGACCTGTACTGAAGTACTGTTCCCATATTTGGAGTGCAGCACCTAAACATATCCTGAAGCTACTGGATTCTGTCCAAAAAAGGGCAATTCGTCTCGTCGGTGATGCCTCGCTTACAAACTCGCTCACTTGTCTGGAACACCGTAGAAAAGTTGGCGATTTGTCTCTATTTTATAGATATTTTCATGGGCGATGCTCTTCTGAAATATCAACAATCGTTCCTCCTTTGGCAGTCTCTTCGAGATTAACACGTCAAGTTCAGTCTTCACACCCCTTCGTGGTCACTTTGGAGACCTGCAAAACATCACTTTCCAAAGACTCATTCATCCAACGAATTGCGAGGCTTTGGAACTCATTGCCTAAGGAGGTGTTCCCCGAGGCATACAACCTCCAGAAATTTAAGAAGAACATCAATCAAATTAAAAAATGAAAAAATTAACAATGACAGTGCTCTTGTATTTAAATTTCTTATAATGTTAATTTATATTAAAAATGGCTGGAGAAAAATAAAAAACCTTTCTAAGGTTGCAAATAAAAAACCAATTTTATTTTTGTATGCGAATCAATTGATATAGAGCCCCGAGGATGAATTTAATAAAATTCGAAACAATAGTATTTTCATTAACTCCTTACTTATTTAAATTTCAGTGTATCTTTTGAGTTACTGTAATTGGAAAACAAAATTCATCAGATTTTGATTATTCAATACAATTTAAATAAAAAACAGTCGTTAAAATATTTACAATGTTCATAAACTAAATAATTGTTTTAACCCTACTTACTGCCGGCTAAACTAATATATTCTTCAGAGTTAAAACCAATGAACAAAGGGACCTTATTGAATTTTCCTTCTTTCAATAACTGATACATAGACTCTGTGATGAAAGCTCCTTCATGGTCCTTTTCAATAACTGGTCCATACAGCTACAAAATCAATCTGTACTGAAACTATCCTTATTTTACTTTTTACTGCTTCAACAGCTTTAATTTTTGAAATTTAATTATTAAAAAATTAACACCAATTTTAACATTTTTACCTCACGACACTAAGAGAAATCATAAATTACGTTATAATGTTCAATAGGTTTTAAAATGTTATCTTTGAACAACTTTATAAAAATAAATGTGAGCAAAACGAAAGTAATGGTTTTTGAAAGAGAAGAAAGCATGACAAACTGTGGGGTTTCGATTGAAGGAGAAAGAGTGAAACAAGTTAATGAATTTGTGTACTTAGGTTCAAAGTTTACTAGAGATGGAAAGTATGACAGTGACATTGAGCGAATGTGTTGGCAGGAAAACAAATAAATGGGGCACTGTATAGCTTTTTTAATAGCCAGAAAGTGTCAAAAAAGGCACGTCTGGCGGTGCATAGAGGTGTGCTGGTCCCTACACTTATGTATGGTAGTGAATGTTGGGTTTGGCAGAAGAAGCATGAAAATAGGATTAATGCTGCGGAGATGAGTAGTCTGAGAAGTATAGCCGGAATGACTCGGTTGGATAAAGTAAATAGTTAGATAAGAGAACACTGTGGTGTAAAAGAAGATGTGGCTACAAAGATAGATAAAGAAATGCTTAGATGGTTTGGACACGTAGAAAGGATGGATGAAGGAAGATTGACGAAACAAATTTATAAGGCAAGTGTGAATGGACAAATGTCGGTAGAGGTCGACCTCGGAGAACATATCTCGATCAGATTAACATTGTTTTAAAGAAAGGCCAAGAGTACCAACAACCGACGAGCATGTATGAGAGCACTGATGAAAGTAGAGGAAACAAAAAATGTGTGTAAGAACCGTAGCAAGTGGAAGGAAGTGGTCTCTGCCTACCCCTATGGGGCGTGACTTTACGTATGTATGTATGTTCTTACACTTTCATAGGTTCCAGTGATGTGTATATCATTAGCGTCAGCTTTCATCAGCACGTCGTAAATTTCTCGAGGCGAGCAGTTTCTGCTTAAACTCTTGTCAATCGATCTTGCAACTGCCCTAGCAACATGTAAAGAACTGCTATTTGCGTTTGCCCAAACATTTAATGCTGAACCGCTGCTAGCTATTGCTCCTCGGAATAAACCTAAAATGTAACTTCATTACTAAAGACTATTCTTTTGACGACAAAACTAATAAAGCAATAGAAACCATAGTGAATCTGATGTACAGCTAAAACAGACTCTTTTAGTTTATTTTTAAGTAATCCTTAATATCTGTTATTTACCGTTATCAAACTGCTACGTTAAATTGGGATAAGTACCGTTTTTGTTCATTATTAAATTAAATATAAATATTTACCTGCAGATTCTGGACTCAATATGTGATAAGTTACAGATGCTGCCCCTGCACTTTGACCTGAAATGGTGACTTTTTTTGGGTCACCACCGAACAAGTGAATATTTTTTTGCACCCATTTTAAAGCAAATAACTGGTCCTTTAAGCCCATATTTCCGGGTATAACTTCATCTCCAGTGGATAAAAATCCTTAAATAAATAAAAATGTAAATATTTACAATTTTCATTTTCAACTTTTCCATCAACCAAAAGTAATATTCGCGGAAAACTTTTGATAGCATATTTTGGACTTACCAAAAGGTCCGACTCGATAATTAAATGTAACACAAATAATTCCAGCCTCCAAAGAGAAATCATATCCACCAGAGCCTACTGAAGCAAAGCCATGGGTGAAACTACCTCCGTAAATGGACACTACTACCGGTAAATTTCCACCAACACCAGGTTTCTATAACAAAACAGGAACATTGAAGTCACAAGAACAAACTTTTTTTTTGCTCCTCAAGCCAAAAGTAGGGGCTTTCTGGCCACATTTTAGTCCTGAAAGAACGACATTTGTGACCTACTTAAGTTTCGCGGATTACAGCGCGCTCTCACCAAAGTGGGCTACTTTGCACAGTTGCAAACGCAGAGATATTGAGGCGAGTAGGTAAAGAGGCAGAAATAGTGAACACGGTAAAAGCAGGAAAACTTGTTTATCTAGGCCACGTAATGCGCGGAGAAAGGTACCACATGCTACAGCTAAGAATACAAGGAAAAATACAGGGTAAACGAAGTGTGGGAAGAAGACGCACTTCATGGCTGATGAACTTAACAGAGTGGTATCACTGTACTTCAATAGAATTGTTCCGAGTTGCCGCATTTAAAGCAAGAATCGCCATAATGATAGCCAACCTTCTAAGAGGAGACGGCACGTAAAGAAGAAGAAATCTATTGGCAGGGACACATGAATCGCTTTCCATTATTTCATTGAGCTTGTCATTCAATTTATCCCTTTTATCTGGGAATTTCTTGATTTCAGATGATCTTTCAAAGTATTCATCTAGCTTCTCCCCTTTTTTCTTTCTTTTACCTTCATCAGTGGCATATTAGTCGTTTCTAGGGTCTTCCATTACACCGCGTAAAAAGCTAGCACAAGTCAACCTTTCGGATGCAATGCTTTTATCGGTGTCCTTAAGTTTGACTTCTTTTACCACACTCTGACAACGCCGCAGAGGAATTAAACGTGTATTTTTCTTATCTTTGGGAATATTGTTTTGCACTGATTAATGTTCGAAGAGTGATTATCTCTCACTTTCACTTTTTTACCACTAATGTCTTCCTTTTAATTGTTTTCTTAGGCAGTACTCGCCCCTTACTTTACATACTACTATTTTGTAATTTATTTTCGCTACTGGTCTCTATTTTTCGGGATTACTGCAGGCGAAAATTCAATTACAATTAAGCACATATACGGCCGTGTGCTTATTAGGCTGATCAAAAACCGTTATTAAAGATCGGCAATTTTTAACCTGAAGTTTATAAAAAAAATGTTATTTTTTCTTTTTAAACTCTGATCCATTTTCTACATTTTTTTATGGTTATTAATTTTACTTTTATGTAATGTCATCATGTATTTTAGTCGGTTAACCTGAAATTACTTTAAAAAAAATTGTATATTTTATTTATTAACATTTTTCATACTTTCTGTATCCATATTTATAATAAACTTTATTCATTAAGCTTTTTTTAAAATTATTATTGCTCTTTTTTATTTAAATTGCAACAAAGTTATAGTTTGTTTAGTTATTATTCTTTATATACAGGGTGTTTAAAAAAAAGGTGACCCCGTCTCTAGGATAGATAGAAAACTGAAAAATAATTGGGGTTTGCTTTGAAAAAATGTTCGTAACGCCATCCGTATTCAAGATAAACGGCGTTGAAGAAAAAAAATGTATACATATTTATTACGATTTTGCCGAAACCACTGGAAACATTGTAATGAAGTTTTATACGAATACGTTTTAAAAGCTGATACATCCCATGAATTTGTTTTTATATCTGACTCTCATAGAGGGTGCTAGTTACACGGTTCGTACCAAGTAGTATTAAACATAACTCTTTTAAGGTTAGATTTATTAATCAAAATTTCAAGTGAACTTTAACATTATTCAATTTTACACCAAAAAGGTACTTTCGGTAAAACTCGTTACTGTTTACCATTTTCGGAATATTTTGTTTTAAAAATTATGAAGTAATAACCGATGCTGGTATAAAATAATGATAAAGTTATTAATTTAACAAAAAATAACAAGAAGTAAGTGTTCAAAATGTCCTCCGTTTTCACGAATACACAAGTCTATCCTTTTTTCTAAAAAATCCATTTATCTTCTAAACGCTTGGGGATCAGATATGAGGTCATTAAAGTGACGTTGAATTCTGTCTTTCAATTCTTGTCGTGAATTTACCTCTGTAGCATAGACTTTTTTCCTAAGATACGACCAAACTGTGTAGTCCAAAGTATTAAAATCGCACGACCGAGGAGGCCAATGAATCGGAGCTTCTGCACCTCTACCAATCCATCGATTCGGAAAATGATTACTCAACCCATCTAGTTTTACCAAGAGTACCTTTTTGGTGTAAAATTAAATAATGTTTATGTTCACTTGAAATTTTGATTAATAAATCCAACCTTAAAAAAGTTGTGTTCAATACTACTTGGTATGAACCGTGTAACTTGCGCCCTCTATGAGAGTCAGATAAAAAAACAAATTTATGGGATGTATCAGCTTCTAAAACATATTCGTATAAAATTTCATTACAATGTTTTCAGTAGTTTCGGCAAAATCGTAATAAATGTGTATACATTTTTTTTCTTTAACGCCCTTTGATTAAAAATGGCGAGATGATTAAGTTATGGCCTGAAGCAAGTCAGATATCATACGGTATTAAATTTAAGTATTAATTATTTAAACATACGTTTGGTTTGGGAAGCAAGAAAAATAGTATAAAACCCACGGCAAGAATTTTAGATTCCCTGACGTATGTCTTTCATTCCACATCCGACAGGAAATCCAACTTCCCGGCCCAGAGTCGTAATAAACTATTTTGTTTAACTAGAATGTTTTCTTTTCGATCATTTGGCATTTGTTTGATTTTGTTGAGTATAGATTCGATTTAGAACGTCCTTCTTCTTCTTCTACTTGTTAGAGATCTAGATTATCTGTTGATTCCGGACTTGCCTCTGTAATATTTCCTAAGATGTGGACTGTCAGCTCTCCCTCCATCTTTTTGGTGGTCTGCCAACTGGACGTGTCCCTGCTGGTTTTTCCTCTAGTACAATGCGTGGTAGTCTATCCTCGGTCATTCTCTTCACGTGGTTATACCACGTCCTCTGATTCTCAATATTAACTCCTCTATATCCTCCTATTGGTTTTATATCAGTTCTTTATTCTCTAATTTCCATGTCGATCCCTTCTTGCCAACTTCTACGTGGTCTTTATCTTTGTCTTCTTCCCTATGGCGTTTATTAAAGTACTCGCTAATGGATTCGATTTGCACATGGTCGTATCATCTAAGTTGTTTTATTTTAATATCCTTCACTATATCGTGCTTTATGCTTATGATTTTTTTGATTTTTTTATTGGTGACTCTGTTATCCTAGGTTTTTCAGCAACTCGTCTCCATAAGTCCATTTCTGCAGCTTTTAGGTACCTCTCCGATCTATCTTTAATTTGCCACACTCCACTTTTGCATGATACGTTTTAATCAAATATTACATATATTTTAACTTAACTAAAAGATAGTTGTAACAAAATTATAAATTTATAATAATAAATCTTCTTTCTCTTACGCCTTTAAGCAACAGGTCATTGTAAAAAAATTTAAAAAATGCTTGAAGATCCCCTTAAACTGTGTTTGAAATTTATTGTAATGTGGGAATTTTACTCTTAAAACCAGATGTGGGGACAGATCATTTTGTATCCACTAGCAGGTAGGATTTTGTGGTTTAAAACGAGGTTAAAAAGCTATTAGATGCCTTCAACAAATTATTTATATGTATTATATATTTATTTTTAACATTTATTATACACTTGGTTCTCAAGCATTTATTATTGTACATTCAGCTTTCGAGCATTCAACATTTATTATACACTTGGCTCTCAAACGTTTAACATTGTACATTCAGCTTTCAAACATTTAACATTACATTATAAATTTTGCTTCCGAGCGTATAACAAAAATTACATACATATATAAAATCACACCTTTTTCCCATAGGGGTAGGCAGAGACCACTTCCTTCCACTTGCTACGGTTCTTACACACATCTTTTGCTTCCTCTACTTTCATCAGTGCTCTCATACATGCTCTTCAGTTGTTGGTACTCTTGGCCTTTCTTTAAAACAATGTTAATCTGATCGAGATATGTTCTCCGAGGTCGACCTCTACCGACATTTGTCCATTCACACTTGCCTTATAAATTTGTTTCGTCAATCTTCCTTCATCCATCCTTTCTACGTGTCCAAACCATCTAAACATTTCTTTATCTATCTTTGTAGCCACATCTTCTTTTACACCACAGTGTTCTCTTATCTAACTATTTTTTACTTTATCCAACCGAGTCGTTCCGGCTATACTTCTTTAACCACTCATCTCCGCAGCATTAATCCTATTTTCATGCTTCTTCTGCCAAACCCAACATTCACTACCATACATAAGTGTAGGGACCAGCACACCTCTATGCACCGCAAGACGTGCCTTTTTTGACACTTTCTGGCTATTCATAAAGCTATGCAGTGCCCCATTCATTTGTTTTCCTGCCAACACCCTTCGCTCAATGTCACTGTCATACTTTCCATCTCTAGTAAACTTTGAACCTAAGTACACAAATTCATTAACTTGTTCCACTCTTTCTCCTTCAATCGAAACTCCACAGTTTATCATGCTTTCTTCTCTTTCAAAAACCATTACTTTCGTTTTGCTCACATTTATTTTCATCCCTTTGATTTTCAGGGAATCATGCATAACATTAACCATCGCCTGCAACTCCTCTTCAGATAACGCTAATATGACTTGATCAAATTAAGTGTATGTATATGGTGTAAATGTACGTAGTTTCAGTGTACACATTTTATTTCTTTTGAAATCCAAACACAAAGATACGCGAAGTAATAAAAAAAATAAAACAAACTGTATATGACACTAATTGTAAAAGGCTTTCGCAGCCATCATTTATTGGTGAATGGTTTTTCGGGTTTTTTTTATCCGAAAAACCATTCACCACTGTATATGACAAAGTTTTGTTTCTAAAGATTTAATTTTTTAACTGATTAAGGCAGCGAGTCTTCGTATTTATATATAACTGGTGTAAACATACCTATTTAAAAAACAAAACGGTTGTCATTAATTATAACTTACTATTGGTGTAACTACATTTATAGTTAGACAGTCTTCGGATTGTGGAAAATGAACTTTGGAACTAATTTGATAGCATATCCTATTATTGGAGGTAGCTGAAAAAGTATTGTTCCACTTTTTAACGGGCTGAGGTGGCTAAAATAAATAAAAACATATTTAATAAAAAAATCAGTTGGTTTACTACAGTTGTCCATTAAATCAAAGTTAATATTTATTTGTAATACACATTTGCATTCTTTAAGCCGATATACGAGAAAACATTCTATAATAAAAACAGACATATATTTGAACAAAAGTCACATCTTACAAAACCTTTTTACGAGAGAGTTAGAATATTTGCTCAAGAATTGAGACTTACTTTTCGTAATTTCTTCCAAACAAATACAATACATCCTCCACCATGGACAATCAATACCCCTCATTTTAATACTGTTCTCTCTTCCTACGACAAATTTAATACATCACCATCAATAATTACATCTAGCTTTAAAAGAATAATTAATTTCAAATATCCAGAATTCCAACAAATTTACACAGACGCCTCTAAATGCGACAAGAAAATAGGAGCATCAGTTGTCACATCATCCAACACCCATATTTTTAAATTATCTCCACAGACCAGTGTGTATACTGCAGAATTATACGCAGTATACCGAGCGATGGCCTTAGTAAGCCCAGGCAATATCACCAACGCCTTGGTAATCTCAGACTCTATGAGTTCTATTTTATCTACCCCAAGACTCTATCCAATACATCCAGTGGAAATAATGATCAAGAAGGAACTACACACAGCAGCAGAAAACAACAAAACCATTAAACTTCTATGGGTACCCTCCCATGTAGGCATAAGTGAAAATGAAGCAGCTAACAAATGTGCACGTGACGCGCCAAATAACGAAAACGCCGAAGTTGTTTGTGAAAATGTCGCGAGTGATCTCAAAAACTATATAAAAACAAAATTCCGGGAATCCTGGCAAAGTGCGTGGCAATTGTCGAACACCAAACTAGCAGAGGTCAAAAGTAACATTCACCCTATCAAGTACCTCTCAACCAGTCGCAGATGCCAAACAATCATCTCAAGATTACGCCTCGGTCATACAAGTCTTACGCATGGTTCTTTAATCGCTCGTAGTGTACCTCCATAGTGCGAAACATGTAAAGTGCAGCAATCAGTTAAGCATTTCATTATGGACTGTCCAAAATTTCACAACGAATGCAAACTTTATAAAATACCGGATAACTTAAAAGCTGCACTAGAAGACCATCGCAACTTTAACAGGATCATGGACTACCTAAAAATAATTGGACTCTTGAATAAAATATATACATCATACAGCAAAGGAGTATTTCCGTCCATGTGGAAAAACGCTAAAGTCCAACCGATTCCGAAAAAAGGAAAGAAGACTATTCCTGCAAATTATCGCCCTATTGCATTGCTCAGTCATATCCAAAGTTATGGAAAAAGCGATTAACACAGAACTTATCAAATATCTGGAGAAATTTGAGATAATCCATGACAGACAATATGAATTTCGACAACTTCGGTCTACTGAAAATTTGCTAGCTTATGTCACTCAGCTCTGGACAAACACTATTGAAAAGTTTGGTAAATCCCGTGCAATAGCCTTGGATATATCTAAAGCCTTTGACCGCGTTTGGCACCAGGCATTGTTAAGTAAATTATCTGCCTACGGTCTCCCAACCAAACTGCGCCAATGGCTCTTGAGCTTCATGCAAGATCGCTCCTTACATGTGGCAGTTGACGGTATTTCTTCTGATGCGTTTAAACTAATGCCGGGGTCCCCCAGGGTTCCATCCTGTCCCCCACGTTATTTCTTTTACACATCAACGACCTCTTGAAAACCACCACAAACCCCATTTACAGTTTCGCAGACGATAGCACACTTGTCTCAACTTTCACATCCTATCGATCACTTTCGGTGAATGATACAAATAGACTCAGGCAGGGACAGGTTGATTCCATCAATAGAGATCTTAAAGTAATCGTCGAGTGGGGAACCAACAATCTTGTTCAGTTCAACGCCCAAAAAACACAAAGTGCCACGTTTTCCAAGAAAGTGAATTCCTCAAATCATCCCATCACAATGTTCGGAAATACCCTTGAATCAAGTCCCTCCATCTCGATTTTGGGAGTCACGGTGTCCAATAATATGTCTTGGCATGACCATGTTGCTAACATCGCAAAGTCGGCAAGCCAGAGGCTAGGTTTTCTGTGGAAAGCCAGAAAGTTTTTTACTCCTGATCAACTGTTGACGACGTACAAGGCTCAAATCCGACCTCTACTGGAGTATTGCTCGCACATTTGGGGTTCAGCACCAAGGCATTCTCTTCGTCTTCTAGATTCCATTCAGAAAAGAGCCATTCGCTTGATAAACAGCTCAACTCTCACAGATACCCTTCACCCTCTAGAACATAGAAGAAGAGTTGCAGACCAGTCATTGCTCTACAGATATTTCCATGGCAGATGCTCCAGAGAAATAAACCACCATTGGCCACATTCGGCCGAAGAACTCGGCACGCTGATCAGTCTCACCCATTTACTCTCAAGATTGACACTACAAGGACCAATCTTCATCAAGAATCCTTTCTTTAAAGGGCTGCTATGGAATGGAATAAGCTTCCAAAATCAGTTTTTCCAGAGAACTATGACCTGCAACTTTTTAAAAAGCGTGTCCACAATCATCTCCTTTCTATAATCCCTTCCCCTCCAATAGTCGCAGTGCGGGCCGTCCGCGGCCCACACGATAGGTCTACCCTTTTTGCGACTATTTTCATAAAAAAAAAATATATAATTTTGTAATTACCGAATGTACCGTCGCTAATCACCTCGGGTAGAGGCGACTTTCTTAAATAAAAAAAAAACACATTTGCATTTATTTAAAAAACCATTTTAAGCAGAAATAATCCTGTACTTGAGTGGTCTATTTTTAATTCATTCATAAAGATCACACCGGAATTTTGCGAGTGATAAAGCCAATAATTAACTAGCGTTTAATCGATCGCATTCTCTATGTAAAACTTAAAATGGAGATTTGGTGCTAATGCTTACCTTCATCCTAAAATTACCCACAGGTGGAGCAGCAAAAGGAATTCCCAAATACGCGTAATAAGGCATCCCGTTTTGTGTCGTTGTACCCGATAATCCTTCAATTTTTCCATCAGGAAGTGTAATAGTTGGACCTTCGCAAAACTTAAAAGGTAAATAAAAATTAAAATGGCATGGGACATTTTAAATTACGTAATTAGATTATTTTTTTGTCATCGAAATTCAGAAAAACAAATGTGAGATAAAACGCTATTTTTTTTGTTCATTTATTTGTCCACACAAACCCCATTGCCTCTGTACATGGAACAACTCACTATATATATAAATGTGTATAACTTTACTATAAAAGTACATGAATCCTTTTTCAGTAGATCAGCTGAATTTTCATGTACTGAACATATCGTAAAAAAGTTCAATTAAGTCATGGATAACTTTATATAATTAAAAATCAAATAAAAACTGGATTTTGTTAATAAAAAAAATATCTCAGAAATTGTCGAAATAAGGTATAGGAAATTACAAATTGTGAAAGGCTTTCGCGACTATCGTTTAGTGGTGAATGGTTTTTCGGGTTTAACGGCCGTGGTGAGTTAGAGATAATTCTCAACCTTTTGCCATCGTAAGTGAATGGCATCATCGGGAGATGTAGTTATGTTGGCTTTTCTAAGGCTGACGGTTTGTCACATTTGTATGTCACGATCGCAGGTTATATACGTTTTGGTGGGTATTTCAGGGTTGTTCAAAAATTGGTCACGTTCCGGAGATGCATTCTCATTATGTTTGTAAGAAAGCAGCGTTGTATTTTTAAGTACCGGTACACATGCCTTTTATTAATTTTAAGTGTTTCCTCAGATCTATTAAAATTCTGTTGGTGTTTATGTATTTTAATCGCTTCTTTATAGAGCCTCGGGTAAAATGCAGATTTGGTGCATAAAACTTGGGTGTTCTGGAATTTTATTATGTGATTATCATTATTATGTGTGTGCTCCGCGGCGGCAGATTTTACTGTATTTCCAAGACGGCGGTTGGCTTTGTGTTCTTTGATTCTGGTGTTAATGGACCGTTTAGTTGTTCCAATGTTAACACTTCCACAAGTGCATGAAATACGATAAACACCTGCAGAACTAAGTGGGGATCTCTTATCCTTGGCAGATTTTAGAGGGTTCTCGATCTTCTTAGATCGTTTAAAGATAGTTTTTATGTCATATTTTCCTAGAATCCAGCCGATCCTATATTTTCCGTATATGGAATTGTCCGTATAAGTTGAGCAGCTATGGCGTGGCCACACATCCCTGTCTAACACCTTTTTCGACGTTTATGCTTTTTTTATGTATTACTTATTTTATTTATGATATTTTTATTATGATTTCCCGCATACAGGCACTATTGTGTCTTAGCGGATGCATGAATGTTTATTGATTTACATTATATTTTTTGTAAACTTCTGTATTTATATAATGTACTTTTGGTATTAAACATTATTATTATTATTACAAGCACAAATAAAACAATGGATTTTTTATGAAAAAAAAATACCTCAGAAACCGTCGCATTTAGGCATAGAAAGAGCATAAAACATATAGGGTGTTTAATTTAAGTTAAATGAGAAAACTACAGATTCGCTATTTGACTCAACCTATATACACAGTGCGACAATTGCAAAACAAAATTGACTTGGTAAACTTTGATCACTCTTAAAAAATAATCGGTAACATAAAATACAGACCATTAATTACATATAAAAAATACAGGGTCCTGAATTCATGACGATTTTAACCTTAAAGTGACTATAACTTTTAAATTTCTTGGTAAAATTTATGAAGTTAATTTAATCAGTTTTATGAATGGAGCAAGATTATTTATACTTACGACTGAGCCCATAAAAAACAAACAAAATATTAACAACATTTTTGGATTCCAAATAAAAATATCGACGAGGTATTTTATAAAATTGACTGAAAATAAAAATTAAAAAGTTCCAAATACATTTATAAATGTTTTATTATCTTATCAATTAAATAGGTACCTAAATGATATATGATAAATAAAAAAACCATGTAAACAAAGTGTGCGTCAATTACTGAAGAGGTAGTTTAGATATATTTTTATATCAAATTTTTTAATAAAATGTAAAAAAAATATTTATACAGGGTGATTCATTAAGAATGGGCAATCTCTGAACTGGAGATACTACACACCAAAATATGGCGATTGAGCTTGACATGTCTTATACAAATGTGGCAGGTTTACGAGATACAGGGTATTTAAAGTTGGAATTTTAATTTGAAATTTCTTAATAATTTTGTGATTTTAAGCAGCATCGTCTTGAAAATTGGCAACTTTATGTTTTTTTGCATGAAAATTACGAATTTTATGCTGAATTTAGCACTATTCATACATGGCGTTAGTTACACCGTGTTACTTGGGTAAATTACAATATATCTTTTTGCCTAATGAGTTATGGCTAAAATAACTAGAAAATGTGAAAGAAAGTTCAATTTTAAATAAAAAAGGTACTCTTGATTATTTCATGTAACTTTTTCAGTTTTTGAGTTATTTGCATTTTAAACATTCAGCGTAAAGACTCCTAAGCCACCGTTATTACATTGACTTTTTTTCAAGTAGGATTGTGTCAGAAATTATCAGTTTTTCGTGTAAAGAAATATTTGAAAATTTTACAGTCACTAAGTAAGAGTGTATTATTTGTAGTAAATAAAAAAATGCCACGTCATAATTAATTTTCCAACAGTATTTAGAAAAAGTATTTAGAATTATACCCTAATCGAAGATAACCCAATCACTAACTGTTCAGACGTATTTATACCCGCTTATGCGAAACAAGGTGTTTTCGTCCTAAAAGCTTAAATGGTACTCTAAAAAAAATCAACGTCGATGATGAAGAAGAGGTTTTAGTTCTTATTTCGAAAAATCCAGATCTCAGTACTCGTCAGTTAAGTGCGGCAACAGTAATAAGCCAATCGTCTATCTGGAGAATTTTAAAGAAAGAGAATCTCCGTCCATATCGCTATACTCCTGTCCAAAATTTGCCACCTCAAGGTTAACCAGTTTACCAGGACATGGTTTGAAAAGATACAATTAATTCCATCAAAGAATTACGACAGAAAACTCAAAAAGTTGCTAATATTATTAAAAATAATCGACAAATGTTATTTAATATTCAAAGATCTGTAAGGAGACGCCTTAAAAAGTGTACTGAGGTGGAAGGCGGGAATTTCAAGTATTTACTTGGAATTTTTCTTTTATTACCATTACTGATTGTTATTTGTTGTCTTTACTGTTGTTACCCCGCATAGTAGTAATTTAAAGGAATAAATTCATTTCACAATAAACAAAATTCATTAAATTTTTAAAATGCAACTTAAAACTGATAAAGTAACATGAAATAAACAAGAGTACCTTTTTTATTCAAAATTGAACTGCCTTTTAGATTTTCTAGTCATTTAAGCCATAACTTATTAGCCAAAAAAGATATGTTGTAATTTACCTAAGTAACAGGGTGTAACTAACGCCCTGTATAAATAGTGCTAAATTCAACATCAAATTCGATGCTGCTTAAAATCACAGAATTATTAAGAAATTTCAAATTAAAATTCCAGCTTTAAATACCCTGTATCTCGTAAACCTGCTACATTTGTATAAGACATGTTAAGCTCAATCGCCATATTTTGGTGTGTAGTATCTCCAGTTCAGAGATTGCCCATTCTCAATGAATCACCCTGTATATGTATATAAACCGATAAATGAAGTATTGTGTTTGCTAGTTAAGCAGACACAATTTTTCTTTCATTATTTTATTGTGATTCATTTTATTACTAATTTAAGTTTTATCGTAAGAAAAAAAACTGCTTGTAACTATGTGCCAGACAAATGTTTGGGTATTAATCTTGTTGTAAAAGTAGACACAGCAGGTCAAATAACTAATTAATCTTTTAATTAATCGTTAAAATTACATCTATGTGTTGTGAAACCATTTGTTGCTATCCATTATTAGTTTGGAAACATTAAATAGGATAAACAAGTAGATAAAATACAACGTTTTATGGTTAAATATAAAAAAATTATCAAAATGACATTACTTCGTAATATTGCACTTACAAAAATTGCACTTACAAAACCGTGATGATAGAGTAAATATTGCGGCTGTGACTCCATTCCATTATTTGAAACTGCATCGGTAATGTTAAACAATCCAAATGTTTTTGTAATAAATATATAATTCGCAAAATGGAGGCGTAATAGAATTGCACAAATTCCACCACAGTTAAGAATCTAGTTAATATGTGGTAATATTACAGGTATTTTGGTTAAATGTTTACTACAACCACAAATTCGTAGATTGCGAATGTGGAAAATGTGAATATTGCTGAAAGGTACATAACTCCTTATTTTTCTTATTATTGCCTTTTTTACATTGAATAACCCGTTACATTAAAAAGCAAATTTATTAACTTATTTCTATTTTTTTTTATTACAAATCACTTGGAATACTGTAAAATAAAGCTTCAATAACTATATAATTGTAAAGTATTTAACACTGGTAAAAAACTGTGTAAAGTATATTAGTCTAACGATGAGAGCTTTTAAAATATCTATTTGTGTCAACCTTTTTTTTTTTTTTCTTTCCTCTAGTAAATAGCTAATAGAGCCTGCTTTTTATCATCGTCCTCCTGCCTGGGCTACATTTCCAGGATGATTGTCACTCCAGCGTTTTCTGGGTCGTCCAATGCTTCGGAGACCTGATGGTGATTTGTTCCTTATTATTTTCACCATTATTTCTGATGACATTCGACTAATATGGTCGTTTCATTCCATCTTTCTATGTAGTATCCAGTCGTTGATACCACCCATCTTACGTATCATCCTGCGTATCACCTTCATCTCTGCTGTCTCTAAAATTCTTTTAGTTCTCGATGTTTCTGGTCTGGTTTCGGCTGCATACGTCTTTATGGGTCTTATGACTGTTTGATAGATACGTAACTTTGCTTCTATGTATTTGTTACTCCATATTATGTTAATCAAGCATGCCATTGCTCTTGTTGCTGTTACTGCTTGACTTCTTACCTCCATTGCTGAATATTTCATTTAAATTTTATTTCCCGTTGTATGATAATATTGTCTATGTTTGCATCTGATCGGCACCTTTGAGGTCGTCATGCATTTTGTTTTCGTGGTTAATATTTTCATTCCAAGTTCTTTTGCTGTTTTGTAGAACAATAGTGGACTGTTTCGTTAGCTCTCCGTCTATTTTGGCCCGAATTCTGTTTTCTGCGTATATATTTTCTATGGTTTTGATGATATTGAGGGGTATTTGTTTATTGTAAAGGAAATGTATGACGTAGTTCAAGCGTATTTTGCCTTCTCAAGGTCAACAAAGCACAAGAAGGCAGGCCGATTGTATTCGATCGATTTCTCTGTTATCTGTCTTAGAATGAAAATCGCATCATTACATGACCTGCCCGACCGAAAACCATGTTGCTTATCAGCCGGTAATATTTGTTTGCTTATTTTATTCGTAATGATCTTCGCGGTGAGCTTGAGAGTGGTATTGTGCAGATTTATTCCTCTATAATTCGATCTTTTTCGTATCTTTTTGCTAAGGGTTTATGCCCCACAAGATGCGCAGTGGAACCAATCTTTAAAAGCACAAAAAGAGAGGCAGGAGTTTTGGGATAGTGTAACAGATATTTTGAATAAGTGTAACCAGAATGAAAGAATTGTAATGTTGGGTGATTTTAATAGTTGGGTAGGAGTAAAGCGTAATGGATATGACAGTGTTAGGGAATGTACGGTGACAGCAGAGTAAATTAAAACTTGAAGTATGTTTGGAGTGGAATCTTATGGTAACAAACACAAAGTTTAACCATAAAAGGATCCACTTGTACACAAGACAAGAAGGATACCAGAGATTTCGTAATTGTGGATAAAAGATTAAAAAAGAAAGTGATGAACACTCAGGCATACCGCGGTGCAGGTATTGACACAGACAGACCACTTCTTAGTAATGGGCCGAATAAGAGGTCTCTTTAAGCGGTGGCGCCATCGTGTGAAGGAATCAAGTAGTGTTCTAGAGCGTATAAAAGTTGAGAATGTGTAAGAAGAAGGTATAAAAGAGGAGTTCGTTAATAAATTGATCGAGAAATTTGACAGTTTGGATGAAGCATGAGAGGTTAAAGAATTGTGAAAGCCATTTAAGAAAGAATCGTGGATATTGCTATTGAAGTGTGTAGTGTAAGTAAAAGAAAAAAAAGAATACAAGCTATAGAAAATGTGCGTAGAAGTTCAATAAGCAGTTTCAGAGAAGAAGAAAGCCTGGCTGGATTGGCTAGCTACAAAAGCCAATCAAAGAACGCAAAAGGCAACGATTGAGGATGTAAACAAGGCAAAGAATGAGTATAAAAGTTTAAAACGTGTGGCAAAAGAGGTTGTGGCAAGAAAGAGGTTAAGTGATAAAAATGAATTTAATAGATGGTTATCTGACGATTTCCAAAAAAATATTAAACTCTTCTGGAAATCCATAAGAACAGCCAGAGGTAAAAATACTACCTCGCAACTGGAAAAAATCAGAAACCAAGATGGTAGTATGGTAAAAGGAGAGAAAGAGAAGGAATACTTTAAAAGTTTATTTGAGAAAGAGTATACACATTTGGAGACATGAGTGAAAGTTGTAATGAAAGTAAAATTAGTATCTATAAAACAGTCATAAGACCCATAAAGACGTATGCAGCAGAAACCGTTCTGTTTAAAGTTTCAGTATGTACCTATGAGTATGTGTATTAGTACGACAGAAATTGTGGAAAGTGTTGAACAGTATGAAATTGGGTAAAGCTGATGGGTACGACAGGTTAACACTTTAAATGCTAAAGGCTGGACAAAGCCTGGTAACTAGTCTGCTGTACCGACTTTTTAACAATTGTTGGAAGAATGGTAACGTACCAGACGACTGGTGCAAGGCTGTTATCGTGCCGCTTTACAAGGAAAAAGGCTCGCAAGACTGTAAGAACTACCGAGGTATTAGTTAACTCAGCATTGTCAGCAAACTGTATGCAAATATACTGATTAAAAGAGTGACGAATGAAACTCAGAAGATGATATGGGATGTGCAAGCAGAATTAAGAAGAGAAAGAAGATGTATGGATCAGGTCTTTTTATTACAAGGTATGGTCGACAAACTCTTGGCTAAAAGTCAGGTCTATTGCGCTTTTATAAACTTGGAAAAGGCCTATGACAGAGTGATAAGAAGTAAATTGTGGTCGACATATATATATATATATATATATATATATATATATATATATATATATATATATATATATATAATTATATTATTAATTAGAAGAAGAAGAAGAAGTTCTCGGAGACAGGAGTCGGTATTTAGGAGGAAAATGTTACTTAAATTATAGGGTTTATCAACAAAAACCTTTTCAAGATATTACTTATTTAGAAAGGATAATTACAGAAGCATGCCAGGAAATTACTGAAGATATGATCAAGAATTTGATAAACCAACCCTTAAATGTCTCGAAAAAGATGGTGGATATATTGAGGCTTTAGTGAATTGATGCAAAATAGAAATTATTTTATTTCCAATTACTTATTACGTATTAGTTAACTTGTTTATCTTACCATTTGCAAAATAAAATATTATAATATGTATGCATTAAGTATTCAAATGCAATAAAACATTGTTAAAGAACTTATTAATAAACCGAAAAGCAATTATGTCATGTTTTTCAGTAAAATAGCTGATGTGTAATTAACAAAATTTGCATAATTAATTTATACCGAAAATTATTAAAGATCGTTTTTTATGGCGGATGGATAATATTGGATATCTGACTATAGTTTTTAATTATGATCAACTTTTCTTAATAACAATTGTCGCTTTTTTCAAAAATAAAGGTGCTTTACTCCTAAGTAAAATTCATATTTTTTGACAAACCCCGTATACGGCTAAACAAAAAATTGATATCTAATGGTTGTACTTTAAGTTTTAGAATAAACAACTTTTTATGAGGAATACTTTTTTTTCATAAAACTAAGAATAAAAAAGTTTCCCATATGATGCCGACTTAATTGGTATATTTATACTTTGTACGTATTTTTATGGAAAAATTTTTGTTCCAGGAGCATTCGGTGACTCGCTAGAAGATAAAGCAATGGCAGCATGGACGGCGAGAATCGCATCATATTAAACGTCGGTGGAATTCGCTACGAAACGTACAAGGCTACTTTAAAAAAGATTCCAGCTACAAGACTCTCGAGACTTACGGAAGCTCTCGCTAATTACGATCCAATACTAAACGAATATTTTTTCGATAGACATCCAGGCGTTTTCGCACAGATTCTCAATTATTACAGGTAAATAATATCCTTCTACGCAACAAAAGAATTTCCAACAAAATAAAAAAAATGTATTGTTTTTTTTTTAACAAATTTCTCTGGCACTTTTTAAGAACGTCTTGTTTATGGTCCTTTATTTTTTATCTTTTTCTTCTTATTCTACTTGTTGGAGATCTAGATAATCTGTTGATTCCGGACTTGCCTCTGTAATATTTCCTGAGATGTGGACTGCCAGCTGTCTCTCCATCTCTTTGGTGGTCTTTCGAGTGGACGGGTCCCTGCTGGTTTTCCCTCTAGTACAATGCGTGGTAGTCTATCGTCGGTCATTCTCTTTACGTAGTTATACCATTCTCTTCTCCTCTGCCTTCCCCATCTCACCACATCCTGTGGGTCGCATTGTGCTCTAATGTCAGTGTTTCTTACGTGAACCCCTCTTGTTTTCCCGGCTATAATTCCCAGTACTGACATTTCGGCGACTCGTAGCATCTTTTTGGTCTTGTTGGTATCCTTTCTCGCTTCTATACTATATGTCATTATTGGCCTGACGCATGTCTTATATATTTTGATTTTACTTTCCTTTCGCATATAAGAATTAGCCGATACAGTTTTCTTTAGACATCCTG